>CAMXCT020001098.1:75000-145000 GCA_947184155.2 Cladocopium goreaui
TTATTTCCTTTACCTTTCCCGTTAGTAGATTATTTCCCATACATTTGTAGGTTCAAATCCTTTGATTTTGCTCCAAGATGGATGAAAATGGATGGGTTCCATTACCCTGTTGCTTTACTGGAGACCTTTCGGATGCGGAGTTGGGGTCGCATCTCCAAGAAATGAAACCTGGGGGCTTCAAATATTTCTTGGTTTTCAGCCTTGCTACCCTTTGGTAAACATACAAAAAGCTATTAAAAATGGCCATAGCAATAGTTGATTTTCCCATTAAACATGGTGATTTTCCATAGTTATGTTGTTTACCAGAGGGTATATAAATGATTTTTTTTTGGGGCGATGGCCTTTCAAAACCACCAGCCAAGAGTGGATTGTAAACACCGTCCTGATGAATGTACCATAAATTGACAAAGCCGTGTGCGAAAATGACAGGTATTTAGCCAGTATCGTTGCTGTACATCACTGTTGTTGATTATCAGTTTTGGATGGTTATATAATGTTATATAAACCCATGTGTTATATATATATATATATCATAGCCTTGCTTAATTCAGTTATATCCCATAATATCCGACTCTATGCGACAAAATTGGTTGTGTACATATCAACTTTTCGACCAACCAACCAGCGGGCTGCTACGAACATCACCGGCTGGTTGCGGGGACGCCATTTGCAAACCTGGTGACTTAATCATAGAGCATTGCAGAGCAACATCCCATCTTTAAAGTCAATAACCTAATTACATAATATTATATTTTTTTACAGTAATATGAGGGGGATACCACAAGATTGCAATAGGAGGTATGTAAGATGATCATGATTTGTTTGTTTGGGCCGCCTGGGCCTACAGTCCAGGCAAACAATAAACAACCAGATTTCAAAGAAATGCTGCATGCTGCTAGTGCTGCAATAGGCAGAAACAAAGTGAGTGCTCAATTCCTGTGATTGTTCTTGCATCACGGACAACTGCCAAAGATGATTAGTTGCCCGATAAGCAGTTTGATGAGGGTTTGTTTTTTGCGCAAACGGCATCAACCACCGGTGTTCTATGACTTCTAGAGGTATTTTGTGGTGAAGAGGTCAGAACAGTCCCTCGTAGTTTGGTATGTTTCACCTGATGCTTGATGATACTGTGATTTCTTATTATATAATTAGTAGTTTTGTCCCTATGTGTGGCGCTCCGAATTATCATTCCATTCTTGGTGGAGAACTCTGCCTGCCTGTTGGTCCATGCTGCGTTGAATCCAACATATTGTTGGTTTTCACCATCAATACCTCCGGTCATTTAGCAGTTTGTTATAGATTATGCCTCATATTGCCCCATTTAGAAAGCGATGATTGAACGATTTTGCTGTGCACAAACAGTGACAGATCACCCAAGCGTATCACACCATAGTCCCTTCATATGCATTCATAGCGACCCATGAATACTCCGTGATTATTCATTCATTACATTTCATTACTATCTCTATCTCATTCATATCCCCATTTACCAGAGGGTATCCAATCAGCGGGGGAAAAATTGGTCAGGCTAACTTTTTGGATTTGCTGCCACTTGGCGAAAATCACGGCTCGCATGCGTCGCATGCCGGCTCGCCGTAGACTTCAGGCATCTTGCAGAATAGTAGGGCCCCAAAAAAGATCGAAACTGTTTATCCAGGAGATTTGTTGTTAATGATGTATTCTCCAACAAAAATATCCAGCTGTCCAAGGGATTTTCTATCTATGACTGGGGTGTTGCTATTACATCACAACGTGCCAGGCATTTGCGGCGCACAGGCAGCGCACAGGCTTACAGTCAGTTTTGGATTTATAATTACTAGCCATGTTACTATGCACATTGTAATTATCGGAATTTTAGTCAATATATCATAGTGTTACAGCGATCATTTCCTAGCATGTGTGCACTATCCAATTTGCTCTTAGTGAGCGGCATACTTACCGCATTTTTACACGTTGCAGTTTTACCGGCCAATCACTGTCTACTTTTTTCTTGCCCACGGGAAAAAATGTAAAGATATACTAACTTTCGGCTTTAACATATTGCTCTCACTCACCCGGCATGGCCAACTAATCAGAATTTTGCTGCGTACTTGGATTCGCATCGCAGCTAGTAGGTTGTTACTAAACATCAAATCTAATTCAGTTGCGTTTAGGGTATACGCCACACGTAAAATGCACCCCCAAAGTAGAAAATCACCAATAAAAACCAAACTTCTTGATCGAAAAATTGGCGGCAGTACTGAGATTTGCTTGGACGTCCCACAAGTTCAGAAACACCAAAAGGATAATTTAAGTTGCGTTCATGCTGAAGCAAAATGCCGAGCCTAGATAGGTACTGTACTGTAAACCCCCAGTCTAGTAAGTAGGCCCTTCACATAGTGATAAATGATTATGACTGTATACTATATAAGGTACCGTATTTCCCACGTAAACATCATTAAGCGCTCAAATTCATCCGGGTCAGCGCTACCAGCAAAAAAGTCGCTTACTTCAGTTCTTCACATGACAATCATATGACAATCAGCTTCATCACAGTGTAAAGCGCACTTTTTTTCAAGAAAAAATAGTGCAATCTCATCAATTTGATTTTCACTAGTTTGTTTCCAACCTGTGAACCCCACATGGCTCGCAAAATCCATCCCCTTCCGGAACGCCGAGACATTCTGGGCTGCTGTGGCTGCTGTTGCTGCTGTTGCTGCTGCTGTGGCTTCGCCGTGTGCAAGATGGCCAAACCTGCGCAGCCGTGCCGTGACGATGTCATGGGGGATGGGGATGTCGGGACTTGGGCCAAGGGCAGGTGAGAAATCACCAGCAGATGTGATGAATATCGAAGAAAAACCGTGCTAAAAGATCAACATACTTGGTGATAAATAGCATCATGGTGATTTTTCATCAGATGTTGTGGGTTGAAGCATGTGAAATCATGGAAAACTTGGTTTAAAGAGTGTAAAGGAATATCATGAGGATAGAATTCGTGTGCAGAACCAACAATATGATATGGGTTCGCCCGTGTTTGTTCAACAAAGATTTTTCCCGAGAGCGTCTGAGCGCAGGGTTCTTCCAATAGTGGGGGTCTGTATCTCATCTTCTCATCTTCCCACCTTCTCATCTTCACACCTTCTCATCTTCACGTCTTCTCATTTTCACATCTTCTCATCTTCACATCTTCTCACTTCACATCTTCTCATCTTCTCATCTTCACATCTTCTCATCTTGACATCTTCTCACCTTGACATCTTCTCATCTTCACATCTTCTCATTTTCACATCTTCTCATCTTCACACCTTCTCATCTTCACATCTGCTCATCTTCACATCTGCTCATCTTCACACCTTCTCTCATATCTTTCCATCTTCACATCTGCTCATCTTCACATCTTCTCATCTCACATCTTCACATCTTCTCATCTTCACAGCTGCTCATCTTCACATCTTCACATCTGCTCATCTTCATATCTTCTCATCCTCACATCTTCACATCTGCTCATCCTCACATCTTCACATCTTCACATCTTCACACCTTCTCATCTTCACATCTGCTCATCTTCACATCTGCTCATCTTCACACCTTCTCTCATATCTTTCCATCTTCACATCTGCTCATCTTCACATCTTCTCATCTCACATCTTCTCATCTTCACATCTTCTCATCTTCACAGCTGCTCATCTTCACATCTTCACATCTGCTCATCTTCATATCTTCTCATCCTCACATCTTCACATCTGCTCATCCTCACATCTTCACATCTTCACATCCTCACATCTTCACATCTTCTCCTCTTGCCCTCTTGCCCTCTTGCCCTCTTGCCCTCTTGCCTTCTCCTTCTTTTCTATTTCTCTTCTGAAGGCGGGGGCAGGGGCAGTGCCAACGAGACAGCACGAAACGCAACCCTTTCGCACGAAATGAGGTTCGATCGCAAAAAACTGAGGTAAAATTGCGATTTCAACTTGTCCGGCGCAACCCTTACGCAAGAAACGCAATTCGATCGCCAAAAACTATATAATTGCGATTTCAACTTGTCCGGCGAAACCCTTTCGCACGAAACGAGGTTCGATCGTCAAAAATTGAGGTAACATTGCGATTTCAACTTGTCCCACGCAACCTTTTCGCACGAAATGAGGTTCGATCGTCAAAAACTGATGTAAAATTAACGAGTTCAATTTGCTCCGCGCAACCCTTTCGCACGAAATGAGGTTCGATCGTCAAAAACTGAGGTAACATTGCGATTTCAACTTGTCCCGCGCAACCCTTGCACACGAAATGAGGTTCGATCGTCAAAAACTTAAGTAAAATTGCGATTTCAACTTGTCCCGTGCAACCCTTGCGAACGAAATGAGGTTCGATCGTCAAAAACTGAGGTAAAATTGCGAGTTCAATTTGCTCCGCGCAACCCTTTCGCACGAAACGAGGTTCGATCGTCAAAAACTGAAGTGAAATTGTGTAATTTCGCTTGTCTAATCGCGACCCTTTCGCATGAGATGATGTCCAATCGCACAAAACTATAGCAAATTGCGATGTCCTGTGTGTAAAAGCGTCTCTTTGTAAACGCGTCTGTGTGTAAAAGCGTCTGTGTGTAAAATCGTTTGTGTGTAAAAGCGTCTGTGTAAAAGTGTTAGTTTGTAAAAGCGTCTGTGTGTAAAAGTTTTTTCTGTGCAAAAGTGTCTGTGTGTCAAAGTGTTTGTGTGTAAAAGCGTCTGTGTGTAAAAGTGTCTGTGTGTAAAAGCGTCTGTGTGTAAACGCTTCTGTGTGTAAAAGCGTCTGTGTGTAAACGCTTCTTTGTGTAAAAGCGTCTCTGTGTAAAAGCGTCTGTGTGTAAAAGTGTTAGTGTGTAAAAACGTCTGTGTGTAAAAGCTTTTGTGTGCAAAAGTGCCTGTGTGTAAAAAAGTGTTTGTGTGTAAAGGCGTTTGTGTGTGAAAGCGTTTGTGTGTGTGCAAGCGTCTGTGTGTAAAAGCTTTTGTGTGCAAAAGTGTCTGTGTGTCAAAGTGTTAGTGTGTAAAAGCGTCTGTGTGTAAAAGCGTCTGTGTGTAAAAGCGTCTGTGTGTAAACGCGTCTGTGTGTAAAAGCGTCTGTGTGTAAAAGCGTCTGCGTGTAAAAGCGTCTGTGTGTAAAAGTGTTAGTGTGTAAAAGTGTTTGTGTGTAAAGGCGTTTGTGTGTGAAAGCGTCTATGTGTGTGCAAGCGTCTGTGTGTAAAAGGTTTTGTGTGCAAAAGTGTCTGTGTGTCAAAGTGTTTGTGTGTAAAAGCGTCTGTGTGTAAAAGCGTCTGTGTGTAAAAGCGTCTGTGTGTAAACGCGTCTGTGTGTTAAAGCTTTTGTGTGTAACTCTGTGTATGTGTGAGCAAGCGTCTGTGTGTAAAAGCTTTTGTGTGCAAAAGTGTCTGTGTGTCAAAGTGTTTGTGTGTAAAAGCATCTGTGTGTAAAAGCGTCTGTGTGTAAAAGCGTCTGTGTGTAAAAGCGTCTGTGTGTAAAAGCGTCTGTGTGTAAAAGCTTCTGTGTGTAAAAGCGTCTGTGTGTAAAAGTGTTAGTGTGTAAAAGCGTCTGTGTGTAAAAGCTTTTGTGTGCTACTCTGTGTGTGCAAGCGTCTGTGTGTAAAAATGTGTAAAAGCTTTTGTGTGCAAAAGTGTTTGTGTGCAAAAGTGTCTGTGTGTCAAAGTGTTTGTGTGTAAAAGCGTCTGTGTGTAAAAGTGCCTGTATGTAAAAGCTTCTGTGTGTGAAAGCTTTTGTGTGTAAAAGCTTCTGTGTGTAAAAGCTTCTGTGTGTAAAAGCTTTTGTGTGTAAAAGCTTCTGTGTGTAAAAGCTTCTGTGTGTAAAAGTGTTTGCGATGCAAACTATTGTCTTGTACTTGTGCTATATTGTCTTGATACTCCTCTTCTCGACTGCCTATAACACATCTTTAATATATTGTTTTGTAATATGGTGTCTCCATACTAACAAGAGAAGACCCTGCTCCTCTACGCTCTCGGGCCATCCGTCGTCTAGTTTTTTTTTGTGTGTGGGGGCATTATGAAGAGGTGGATGTAATGAACCACAACCAACAAATATACTAATATGTTGTTGCTGTTTTACTTTCATTTTTGTATCTTAGAATGAACATATACAGCCAACCAAAAACAGGAAATTGGATTCTCATACCCAGGCAAAATTGAGTTATATATGGGTATGTCCAAAATGGTGCTGGGGAAACCATGGATTGGTAGTTCTTTATGCTTTGCCGTTCCGGGATTTTTTTTTCAGCATGTTTTCTTCGTCGCAGGGTATCTGAGAGTGAACATGGATGCATTTGCATAGTGATGATGAAAGGTTGGGGTTTAGCTATGGATAGGTTGTATAACCGAAATATCAGGGAGTATGATATAGCCAACATGTATTCATGTATTAGCCACCAGCGGAGGTTTGGGGAAACATCAACCTACGCACTTTTTAGGTGGGATTTCAAAACAAACTACAACAAGGATGTAATGTGTACATGCGCATGGGATGCTCCCAAAGTATATATTATATGGGCTTGTCCACGCATTGAGCACAAATCTCCAATATATGCCATTATTTGGCCATGCATTCATGAGGTCTGATGTGTTAAACCATTGGTTTTACGGGTGCACCATTTCATACCCATAGGATGAAAAATTGGGAAGTTTGATCTAGGAAAATTAGGAGGTGAAATTGTAGGAGGTTCGGCAACAGACATATGGATATAACACACAAAAGAATGGGGTAACAACACATGTCATAAGTTTTGATGGTACAATGGCACACCATTGGCGCCCGTGACGTTCTGATGCCCATGAAGCCATGCCGCTCCTTTTTGTAAGGACTATGTGTCTGTGTGTTTTTTTTTACACACGCACATATATATATATATAATGATAAACACCTTGAACTTATAGACATGCAAACACGCATGTTATGTGTGTAATATGTCAGATTATAATATTTCATCATATTTCAACTATAGAGATGTACGCTCATATGCCCTTTGGAAATCAGCTCCATAATTTGCAGCTGATACCTGGATGAGGCATGGGGTGTACCTACCATTTAGGGACCGTGCGCGTTGATGCTTTTGATGGGGTTTACACCTTGCTTGATGATTTTCTGATTTACATTTTCAAGTTGGTTTTCTCGTATCCAATCGCAGGGGTGTATTTCAAAATTGACTATTGATCAGTGTTTGCAAAAAGTGACCTTTGCTTTGTGAACCAACAGCCGATCCCAGGGACGTCAGCAACACCGTGGATGCTTGGAATGCAGACAGCTGTTTCTTGCACTGTGGCCAGGTCCGTCGTGGTCTTTGTGGTACGATCTCCCCGAACTTCGTACGACATTTTACAGTTTGACTAGATTTGACTTGTACCAATGAGATCAAGATATCCAGCAAGTATTTGCTTGTTGAATCAGATTGTATCATTATTCATTATTGTTGGTTTTCATGGCCCGCATGGTCACTCGGATTTGTCTGAGAATAGGGTAATTAGTTACCCAAAATGACGTAGTTGATCATCATGATGATGGTAGCTTGGCTGAATTGTTGGGCCCATTGCCATGTATCCCCCAGTGTTGCACAACTCGAAGTCCAGCAACTCATGAGTTGCATTTATAAATCACAGTGTTGGATGAGTAACCCCAATTTGGCAGATTAACTATCCATGTGTTGAGGGGGGGGCTGGTTAGGTAGCCATTTTTTGAGGGTTGTTGAGGATAGATGATAGATCCACCAAATTTGGACACTCCAGCAATATCATTTTGTTGCTTACATTCCAATCTACCCCCATCCAAACCTGAGAATTGGTGTTGTACCTTTGTGATATCCCAATGATGTTCCTTAAAACCGCCTTGTTTCGCATGGTTTATAAAATTCAGCTATGCCCCGACATACTAGTTATAAGTACCAACAGTCACCCCATAGAAATAGAATGTATAATCCCATGGAAATAACCAGTCATAACTAATAGCCATGGCCATTTCACTGTATAATATCCCATTATTTTCCCATAATTATTCCATTAACTATAGTTTAACTAATACATAGCCATAGCTCTGTGATTTTGCTGATTTTTTGATGGCGAAAACTCGCCCCGTCTGACATGGTGATGATGCCCGACGCCTCAGGAGCTGCCATCACGTGTCTAGATGACCAGGCGACGCTGTGGTACCTCAACCTGGCAACATATAAATATATATATACACACATACAAGCATATAATAGAGTTACATGTATATATATTTTTTATTTATTGATTTATTGATTGGTTTATCATTATATTTCCTTAAAACGTAGACGCACTATAGATGCTAACATGTTTTTTTAACTTACAGATGCAGACATAGTATATACACATGTGTCCATGAAGAATAAACAAATAAGCAGAAGTGTATATCATGTGTTTATGTATAATACAGTATATATATATATATGTATGTATGTGGGTGTGCGCGTGTTTTGTTTGAAATTGCACATACATACATACATACATACATGCATACATACATACATGCATACATACATACATACATACATACATACATACACACACACACACACACGCGCATACATACACACACACATATATATATATATACATATAAATATATATGCATATATAAAAAATCTATTTTTACATATGTATAATATATAGTATGGATGGCTTTTTGACATGTTCTGCTCCCATTTTAAGCTGAGATTTAAAAGGTCGACCAAGCAATTTGAATCGTCGTTGGCTTCAGTGGACTCGATCCCCAGGCGGAGTCCAAAGAAGAAGCACCGAAGTGGTGACATGATGTGTTCGACATGTGGGACAGAATGCCAGAGAAAATGTTAGATAAGGATGTCGGAATATAATGGAATATATGTCAGACAGAAAGTTAAATTAGCTGCCGCAAAAAAAAAATCAAACTAGATGTCAGATAGAATGCCAGATATGCCAGACTGTTCGAATTGTTTCAATGTATGTCACATCAAATGTATTTCAACATGTTTCTCAGATATAACGGCATATCAAGTGTCAAGGCCTGATGGGGATCACTGGGAGGTCAGTTCATTTTGTGTCAAATCGAACCCTTTGGTGGTTGACCCAGCAATGGAAAATAGTCAATCATCCAGAAGCCCGCGCTTGTTGTTGTTGTTGTTGTTGTTGTTTTTTTTTTTGTATTTATTTGTTGAGGAGTTAGATTTCGAACAAGTGTCCTTGTTCTTGTCATATCCTTGTGATTTGTAGTTCACAGACCTCGTGGCGTGCATGTTGTGTCATCCCATGGACGTCGCTTCATCATGTGACCGCGGCTGATGCATGCTCTGTGATGGGAGCTGCAATGTTCCACCATATACCCTAGGGTAAACGTTTACATAGATGTGGAAAGCCCATGAAGAAACCCGAGGAAAATAGTATACAAATGGTTGATTTTCCACATCTAAATGTTAGTTTACCCTTGGGTAATATCTTTGGGTAGCGGGGTGAAGCTTGAGACTAGTGACAAAGTTGCACTATGTGGGTGGATGTTAAAGGCCTATGGTGTCATCAGAAAGATGATGGCGACGTTTATGCTGATGTTGGTGATGTTGATCTTGATCATGATCATGGTGATTAAGCATATCAGGTTGAGGAATTTAGTTGTATTTTAACCATGCTCATTGTTTTGTTTCTACATCATGGGGTTGGCCAGTTGACCCCTCACATTATTTAAGGTTGTGGTTGGGTAAAAGACCACTGTTACACCAATCTACCCACCATTGTCAATCTCTGTGGAAAGTCTCAAGGCCACCCAATCTAAAGCCCTATGATCTCTCGTTGAGAAAGTACGGAAGTCCAGGTCTGTTACAGATTTGGCTGCCACCCATCTGCCCTGATGTTGATACCATGCCCCAGGCATCCGCTTAAGAACATGGAACGTGCTTCTGAACGTGCTATGCGGTGGATGGCTAATGCACCTTGATGCCTGCGGTTTCTCTCTGCCAGTTTCCTAATCACAGGGGAGAGGAATTCATACGAAACCTGGCATGTTTTTTCACGTAAACTTGTGGCTCCTTGGACATGAAAAATGATCCCAAATAAACGGAGGGGTATGAGCCTGCACAAGATCTATTCATACGATATACGTTAGTTGTTTGTGTTTGTGTGTGTGTGTGCGTGCTATGTGTTGAACTGTCCCGCACAGGTTGCCAATGGATACTGAAAGTTCACATTTAGGACCGTTACCTGCAAGAAAATGTCTTCCTGGCAATTGGCTTCTGGTGCTTTCAGGTATGTGCGCATTGATATTTTCTCTCTCTCTCTCTCTCTCTCTCTCCCCTCTCAGCCTCTCTCCCTCCGTCTATATATATATATATACAATTAAATGTATTATGTGCATGTGCGTGCCTGTGCGCACACTTGTTTACACATGTATTTTCACGCAGTTTCCTCACCGATCTCATTTTCATAGTGTTACCTGTCATTCTTCTTCAAAGACTGGTCCTCCTTCCCGAAATTTCACTGTGGCTTGGTGGTTTCAATCATGTCGTTCCTTGGTTTGGTTAAAAGCGATCGGTAAACATCGGGATGTCATGGCGTAAATGGCTGTAAATGGTGATTAGTCAGGGTGACTATCTCCAAATGGCCGTATTCGAGATTAGAGAGTTATTACAAATATCCACATATTTGGGTTGATCCACAACTCAACAATTGCAACTGACTCATTCTGTCAATGGGGTTGTCAGCGAATCTCATTTTCCAAGGGAACAGTACCTTACACGCTATCACCACGCATGATCAAACTTCAAGTGAGTCATTCATTGATAGCTTGTTCACATTCATAGATCACCTGGCATCGAAACGGATGAAACCACTTTCTGCGATGTATCGGTTGGATCCTGCCTGACTCACTGCGTGTCGCTGAATGCTGGATGAAAAGCTGCGGCACTGAGAAGGATTTTGCAGGTGACCGTCATTTCTGAGCTTTTTCTTATTTGGGGTTGAATCAGCACCAGTGAGCAGCACTATTTCCTTTGTGTGCAAAGTTAGCCAACCCTATTGGCCCAGTGTTCGAAAATAAAACCTCACAAATGATTGTGTTGATGATTGTGTTCCAAATAGTCTCGTTGCATGGCAGAACCAAGCATACAGTAGTTTTCAGAGAGATACATGTATTTATTTATATTATATATATACACATATGTGTGTGTGTGTACAGTACACATTTATTTATTTGTTCATTTGTTTATTTACCAGTAGTACCGCACAAGGCGGTGGCGGAAGTTTCAGAAGAGGAAGCCTATAGGAGAGCTTGGTTATTGCAAATCACGGATGGCAGAGTGACTCCACTGATGGACTGAAAGGTGGTTAGAGTTGTCTATTTTGGAGTGGTTACAATGGTCGCAGTGGTCACCTGGTCGGTCACCTCACCCACAACTGCTGGATGTAGTGTGGTGTAGCGCAGCTGTAGTTGTAGTTGTAGTGTAGTTGCAGTTGCATTTGTGGTGGTATAATGAGTATAGTGTAATGCAATGAAGTGTAGTGTATTCTAGTGTAGTGTAGTGTAAAGTAGCGTAGTTGTAGCTGTAGCTGTAGTTAGTGTAGTGTAGTGTAGCGTAGTTGTAGTTGTAGCTGTAGTTAGTGTAGTGTAGCGTAGTGTAGTGTAGTGTAGTGTAGCGTAGTGTGGTGTGGTGTAGTGTAGTGTAGTAGTGTGGTGTAGTGTAGTGTAGTGTAGTGTAGTGTAGTGACATGTTATGTAGTGTAGTTGTAATTGCAGTTGTAGCTGTACTTAGTGCAGTGTAGTGTAATGTAATTGAGTGTAGTGGAGTGGCGTGTATCGGAGTGGAGTGTAGCGTACTGTAATGTAATTAGTGTAGTGTAGTTTCAGTTGTAATTGAAGTTGTAGTTGTAGTTAGTGTAATGTAGCGTAGTATAATGTAGTGTAGTGAAGTGTAATGAAATTAGTGTAGTGTAGTGTAGTGTAGTGTAGCGTACTTGTAGATGCAGCTGTAGTTGTAGCGTAGTGGAGTGTAATTGAATGTAGTGTAGTGAAGTGAAGTAGAGTGGAATGGAATGGAGTGTAGTGCAGTGCAGTGTAGTGTAGTGTAGCGTAGTTTTAGTATCGTGTAGTATAGCGTAATGTAGTTGTAGTTGCAGTTGTAGCGTGGTGGAGTGTAGTGTAGTGTACTGTAATGATTTGTAATGTAATTAATTAGCGTAGTGCAATGTAAGTAGTGCAGTGTAGTGTAATGTAGCGTGGTTTTAGTTGTAGTTCTAGTTCTAGTTGTAGTTGTAGTGTAGTGGAGTGTCGTGTAGCGTAATGAAGTGTAGTAGTTGAAACTGCTACAAAGCCTTCACGGCCTTCACGTTTTGCTCACTTTTGACAAGGTGCACAATCCCCTGCGTCTGCCACGCGAAACGACATCTGAACGTCGAAAAGTGCTCCGTACCCACAGTTTTTTTGCACTTTTGACTTCAAAATGTGCTTCGCGCAACAACGGCGTGCACTTTTTCGACATCTCAACTTCCAAAAGTGGTCCGATGTTGGTGTTTCTTGTACATTTTGACTTGGAAATGTGCTTCGCACCTCAACGACGCGCAATTTTTCATCTCTGATATGACCACATGGCTCCGCACCCGTTACTTTAGCGAGCCTACTTTTCGACCCTCCGGAGCCACAAACCATCGGAAAAACAAAGTGTTGCGCGACTTTCCTACCTTTTCGCGCACCTGCATCTTCTTTCTTCTCACTCTTTCTCTTCTCTGATCTCCTCTCTTCTGCTCTTCTCCTCTCTGACTCTTGCCATCTGTGCTTTTCTATCTGTCCATATTGTCGGGGGTTTGACTTCTAAAATTCCTTCGGCTGTTATAAAAATCAATTGGTGTTGAATGAGTAGAGCAACATCCCAACACCGTTTGATTTGCCTACAGGCCTAGTGATTCAGTCTACTTCTGCCAGCATCAGGTGAAGGAACTCAATCTCAAGACTTTTTAATTTTCCACACTGGTGCAAGTAGCGGCGGTTTCAGCTTGAAGCATTTCCCTAAATTTGTACAGTACACACAGCCCATAGCAAAACTATCCGAGCATGTTTGCAAAAAAACAATGTCTCATGTTTAGATTGGGCTCCAGTATGGTGATTACTCCAATTTTATGTGACACTTTCGCATTTCTGCTTGTTCATCACAATATTCTTAAGTTGCAAACTGGGTTTGTTTGAAAATAGGGTGTCCCCAATGTTTGATGGTTTTTCATGTGTTTGTCCAAAATATGCTTTTTGGATGATTCATCGCCCATTTTCGGACACAACCGACTATCATATCAAATGATCCCATAAGATATCGCAAGTTATTTCCGCATCATCATCATCATCATCACCACCACCACCACCATCATCATCATCATCATCGTCATCACCATCATCATCATCATCAGCAGCATCAGCAGCATCATCAGCATCATCATCATCAGCATCATCATCATCATCAGCGTCGTCGTCATCATCATCATCATCAGCAGCAGCAGCAGCCAGCAGCCAGCAGCAGCAGCAGCAGCCAGCAGCCAGCAGCCAGCAGCCAGCAGCCAGCAGCCAGCAGCTGCAGCTGCAGCCAGCAGCCAGCAGCTGCAGCCAGCAGCAGCCAGCAGCAGCCAGCAGCCAGCAGCCAGCAGCTGCAGCCAGCAGCTGCAGCCAGCAGCAGCAGCCAGCAGCAGCCAGCCAGCAGCAGCCAGCAGCAGCCAGCAGCAGCCAGCAGCAGCCGGCAGCAGCAGCCGGCAGCAGCCGGCAGCAGCAGCAGCAGTGGCAGCAGCGGCAGCAGCAGCAGCAGCAGGATCATCATTTGGGCGTTCGACCCGTCACTAAGGTTTTTTACCATCAATTCTTTCCACTGGTTCGTTTGCGAAACATCAAGGTATGATCGAATAAAATGCCCCCATTACTTTCCCTTTAGCCCATAGATGGGGTGTAAATCAGCCACTTGTGTCATTTTTTCCACTGAAAGCCCCATGTGCATGTTGCATCCCGTGAAATATCCCGATTATATACCCATTATTTATAGCAACCCAAAAAAGGAATAACAAGGTTACCTTAAATAAGGATAGGAAGGTACAATCCGACTAAGTTCCTGGAACCTCCAACGGGAAGATTTTTTTTGTAGTTCTTGTGTTTGCCTAGATCGCCAAGTTTTTTGTGCAAACGACTATCTTGACAAGAATTACCTATTCCCATGGTTTGAAGCTGTTTGCAGCCATTCTACAATTTTTTGGTTTGCCATTCTGGCACAGCAGTTTATCTGCTATCAATTCGAACCATTGGCACTTGGAAAATTAAAATGCATTGGGCAAATCAAGATTTTCTCCGCAGAGCACAGAGGAGCTTTGTGGCATCCTAAATGGATTGTGAAAACGCAATGATTCGCAAATACCACAAAAGCCACCGAGAGACGCTTTTTGCGACGAGAACGCCCCGCAAAACGCCCGCAAAACGCCCGCAAATACCCAGCAAACGCCAGCAAATACCCGCAAACCTCCGCAAAACATCGCAAAACCGCAAAACCAAAAAAAATGTAATTCTATGTAATTCTTGTTGTTTCCCAATCAGGGGAAATCGTTTTTTTCAGTTTTTTCTGCTAGATGGTCTTACTAGAAGCTTGAAAATTCATACACAAGCCCTGCAGCTCTGCCACCAGTATGCGTGGGTGAAAAGGATAATATTGGTTTGGAGATGCAATGGGGGGCACCCAAGAAATTTGAAGATATATGCACCCCAACATTTCGACATTATTTTCTTTAATTCGCCATGATTTTCAGCAACATGCCGTGAACGACATGTTTTTTCCGAAACGATTTGGAATCATGAACGCCTAAAAAAATCTTGTCGGTGGAAGATCAAGGTTCTCTATTTTTTTGGGGTTGCTCTTTAAACTTAAAGTTAATTATCTATTTTGCTAATTTAAGGTTTGAACATTTCAAGTGTAGCGATTTTCGCTGAATTTTCCCCATAGGATCATCCCATGATTGTCCTGCCTCGCTGCTTCGCCGTACCGTGGGGATCGCAGCAGCCCGCCGAAGCCCACCGAGTTTCAGGGCTTGCGCAGCTCGCTGCAGGACGGAAATGGAGTTTTCAAGGGAAAGTCAGGCGGAAAAATTGCTGGAAAATAATATGGGAATTCACGACTCTAGCTGTTTGAATGGGAATATCAGTGGAAAATATGTGGAAATCTGGTGTCGCCATCCAGTGGAAGTGCAAAAATGGGAAAATCATCGAACTAAAGGGATGATTTTTGAGCAAGGCATATGAAAAATCACCGGAGGGCGAGGAAATCTCGTCCTGCCAAGGTATCATAGAGTTTAGGTATATATATATATATATATATGTGCATTTGTAATCGTGTATATGTATGCAATAATATATATATATAGATATATCATTTATATATACGGAAACCAAGATAGACAATACGTCAAGTATGCAGTTTTTTCTTAACATATCATAGACAATCTTTGTAGCCTTTCACTACTAGTCATACCCGGCCAGATAGTGCACCCGGCCAGGATGGCTTTGACATTTGTGGCACCAGCCAACGGGGTGGCAACAGGTGAGGGGACTGTCCCCATGTCAGGCTAGACAAACTTTGGTGATGTAGTTGATACTTAATCCATCTTAATCCCTTAGCCAAAAATAGGGAAAGTACCAGATACAACATCAGGCCATCAGCCAGAAATTCATCAAAAATCAGCTAAAAATCAGCCAGATAATTTAAATACTCTTTCTTAAGGCCAAAGATTCAATTGCAAGGTATCTCAGATTCGCCTGCAAAGAGCGCTCATGCCCCTGCAAAGTCTTCTCGGGAACACTAACACGTCATTGGAATGGTTGTTACTTATTAAAGGTAACTACCCCAAAATAGCATCATTTCAGGTCAGTGAAATATGATCATTTATCCTGAGAGAGATATTTGGATATACCTATACTCATAACTCAGACTGATATACACAAAGACACACACACATATATATATATATACATCCTCCCAATTAAGGTTATGTTTTCGTTTTCTTGGATTGTTGTTCTTGAACTTGGGCCCAAAGTAGTTACAACCACGAGTACGATGGCTTATGATGTTGTTTTTGCCAATATTCATGAGGAGAATTATGTGCTCCAAGCAGTAGTTTGCTGGGAAAATACTGGGACCAGCCTCGCAGTTCTTCATGTCAATCGCAATCCATCGGCATTGGCTCCTAAGTCGGCGGGCCTTGAATTCTTGCCGATGAACTGCCCGGAACTGCCCAAATTGCTGGACAGCCATGTGATGTCCCCATGTTTGCTGGCAAATTCTACTTTCTGGTTGAAATCCAGATGCGTTATAATGCCATGTTTCTTCCGCTGAATTCCACAGTGAACTTGTTACGTGTTGGCCTGGATGAAATGACCATGTTTGCTGCTGAAATCTCGACGTGTTGTTGTTTTTGTTCAAAATTTATCAGCGCAAAATAACTGAAACATCCATATTTGCCTGAGCGAGCTATCGTTGTCTCCATCTTTTGTGGCTGGTTTTTGGGCGCCAGATCCGAGAAAATGCCAGCCAGGCCACCTCCGAAGCACTGCGGGAGCACCTATTGGCCAGCGCAGTGGGCCCACGGCGCTCCAGAAGGTTAGGAGCCTGGTGGGGCAGACTTGGTCAAAGAAAGCATGCGCGGTGAAATTTACTGTATGTTACTGTAAGTCTTCTTTTTGAGAAAATTTACCATTCCATATTCCTCCAATCCAAGCCAGTTTTATTTTGCTCCCTGGGGCCCAAAACAAAAAAACTGCATTCGAAACATGTTCTGACAAATGTCTAGAATCAGGAGGAACGGATTCCTAAAAATCCGGTGAGTGTTTCAATATGTCACAAACACATATTTATATCACATATTTATATACTCATCCGTTGTTCATCAAATTTGGGATGATCCATGATGAACATACTGTAATGGATGAAACCACCAGCCAGGGTAGTGAACCCATCAACTACACATGTGTCGTTGTTGAAACCCAAGGACGGCCCCATTGTTGAAGGCAGTTTTTTCAGGCTTACAAGACACATGCTGACGCAGTGGGTGTGGTTTAGTTTTCGGTCTAACGAGTATCACAGCATTTTGATAAATCACAACGAATTCACGTCGCGATGACGCTATAGAAATGTGGCTTGTAAGGGCAACTATCCGAATACGCCCTTACTTTATCTTACTTTCTGCGGTGAGTTCCTACAATTCATCCATATTTTTGGCCTCACGTGGCTATGAACATTGGGGAAACCAAAGGGTCAGGGTTGGTAAAGGTTCCACTGAGCTGTTTGCCTCATATCCACATGTTCAGAGGAAGCAGAAGTGGTAGACACATGACCACATGACAACACTTCCACATGTTGTACCGCATTTAAGCATATACATGTATGTATTTATATAACTACACAGCACACACACACATATATATATATATATACATATATGTGTGTGTACAGTAAACGTCTAAAATATGTTAGATATATATTCCTATACATGTGCATTAGATATTATAAACATATTTAAATACTGATATTGCATCAGTACACAGATATTGGATCAGCCAATGCATATCCCACAAGGCTTGTGTCAGAAGTACTTAACTAGCACAGCAAGGCATTTCTCCTCCTGCCCTGGCGCTGTGTCGCTGTGTGGCTGCCATGGGCGGCTTGTTGGATAAACCTCTGAAGGAGAAGTGCATCGAGACGGGAGGTGCAGATGACACACCAATCATGGGGATACACAGCAATAACTACCCATGGCCCGTCAATACAATTGGGTTTACCCTGTGGTAAGGCACTTGAAAACCCCTTGAAAGTAAATCGACGTTTCAATGGGAAAACTATCCAAGTAATTATCCACAAAAAGAATATGTTCCATTGCTAAGTCTGATTACCGGAGGGTACTTTTTTTCAATCACATATCCATCAATATCCATCAGCATACCTGCCTGTAGATATATGATTGAAAGTGAAAGATGTAAAGTGATAACATTTACTTTGCACTTGTCTATAGATAATGAATTAGATACATTGAAAAGGTGGTGTCCCCAGTCATAATAGGTCTGTTTGTAAACCGGTATTAACTAGATAAATCTACCAGATACGACCATAGAATTCACCTAGTTATAAAGCAACATAGCTATCTCGGCGGGTCCAACCTTGCATAGGCGATGACCGCATGCAGTGGGTGGCTGCTGATATGCAGGGCTGGCGCCAGGCGGCAATTTTCTCATGATTTTCCGATGTTTCTGGAAGATAAATAAGATATCCCTAATTATTTGGGGATGTCCCTGTGATTTTTTGACGCTATCTTTCTGGATCGAAACTATGGATTTTGCAGGTAGATCTGAAGGGAACTCTTGAAGGTGAGGATGTGGCTAGCCACCACTGCTTCATGGATATTGGGCAGCCCAAATGGCCAGCCTTCAATGCTTGGCTCACTTTCACACAGCCATTCTTGTTTCAAGAATATGAGATGCATACAAGTGTGGTCAATCGCATATATATATATAGTATATTTTATGTTTTACATTAAATCACAATGAAGCACGTATTTCATAATATATATATATGATATATGTGTGTCACTATCTGAATGTTCCTGACTTCCTTAAGTGAAGTGTGGTTTGCATTGGCCTAAAGAAGGTTTTTGATTCAGGAAAAGGTCCGGGATAAAAACAGTTTCTGAGGATGGGTTGGAGAACGCGCAACTCACATGTGGCACCATTTTCTCAGGAGGCATCGGTTTGCTCAAAAAATGGAACATGTGAGTATTTGGTGACAATCTACCAGTATATAGAAATTGGTCGTTAAGGAAAAAACTTGGGACAACATGTGTTGTGTGCCAGGTTAGTTTTTTCCACTACGACATCTGCTATCCAATATAGTTTTAGCTGATCCAGGCATATGGCTACGGACCAAAACCTATGAAGTACCTATAGGTTAATTTGAGTGGGATGAAGACCCATACATCCCAGCTACAACTGAGAAACTCACCGGGGTACCATGTGGAGGACATGGAGGATGAGCACATCGCAAGCACCAATGCGGGGGAGGAGTCCCTTGGAGATGCATTTTGATGCGTTTGGATCAGTTTCACACATAGAAATCCATAGGCAATATTCATATGGATCAAACTTTAGCAATTTTCAGCTATATCTAATGGATCATTTTGCAGTCTTTGGCATATATGGATCCATTGAGCGGATACAGTGCATGTTGGATCATGTCGGCACATGCTGCACCTATGGCTAAAATGGCTGCCCAAAAGCACATATCCTCCAAAATTTGTATGCCTTGAACATTCCTTGAACCTCAAAAAGTGCTCATAGCAATGAAGCACATGTGGATAAGATGAATGATGGGAATGTTCACTCTCTCTTTGGGGTCAAAACAATGGTTTCAACCATGGTTTCAACCATCAACCATCTTTTCCCCTTAAAAATCAATCCGTTGAATACCATTGCCGGTTGAATCCCAGATCTTTGCAGTTTAAATCCTTATTTTTTTGCGGTTCCCCATTTTTGATGGTTGAATCATGTTTGGGAGGTTCGCTGGCTGCGGCGTCTACTGCGTCTTCGATGGTCACGGTCCGCCCCGCCGTCATACCGTTGGTCGTCGGGATAGCCAATGGCCCACTTAGGGGACTACCATTGGTAAATATGATGAACAATTATTTAATAGGGAAAAAAAGAGCCCCAGCTACTGGTATACCACTGGTATGATATTGTTAATTATTGGTAAATATGATGAACAATTCATCCAGTTTCGGGAACTTAGCAGCTGGGATTACAAAGCAGTTTCTTTGTTTGTTTCTATGAGGGATGTTTCTGCACGAATTTCTTGGACAGGTACGTTTTTTCGAGTGTCACTCAGGATTTTATCGCCTCAGCCAGGTGGCAAAGCGGTCTCGAAATTTTGCAAGCAGCTGGGCGATTTTTTTACTGGGTGCCAAGTGCCCTGGAGATCCCTGGATTTCTTTGATAGGATATGTAGCCGGTGATCTTTCTGTTCAAACATGTTGGACAAATCATAGGAAACGCAGGCCGCTGTTCTCAGGGTCTACCAAAATGATGTGATGATGAATAGCTGCAGTGCTGTCAATCACATGTCTCAGGGCCAGTTTTCAATCATCCCTACACTAGATTAGATGATCATCGACAGTTGGAAAGAATCCCGCCAATTTTTGGTGATGTTTCGATGGCGCATGGCATCACCCCTACAATTCGTTCCGAAGTAGGGTCAAGGTTCTCCAGACGAGGCCGAAAAGTTCATTTGTCTCCATTATGGAGCTGGATGATGACCCATTGAATATACCATATATGCTTGCGCGATGAACATCCATTTGCCATCTACTTTGGTATGACCAGAAGGGTTCTAGGGTTTTGACCATCCATATCTTCCAATTTGCTCTATACTTGGTTCACTCTAAACCATGTTTTTTTTTAAAAAAATCTCTTTTTTGTTCCGAAATCTTCTGCAGATGAGGCAACACTTTCTCCAGGAGTTTGTGCAGATGACTAGCACCATGGGAAAGCCCAAGTTTGGCAAGAACAAGGCGCCGGGCTGGTATAGAACTGAGCCTTGAACCAACCTTCATCCACCAATATGATCTATGTATGGTTGACTATCTGGAGAAACCATGGCTTTGGCATGGCAATTTGGGGGTGTTCAGAAATGTTTCTTTAGGATAGATATCCAATTAGAAGCTAAATCCATATCAATCCAGCGTCCAGCCCCTCAGTTGTTGTTCAAATCCACAAACAAATCCTTCATGACCACAAAAACATGTTTGAACCTGTCTTCATAACCAAGAAAGGCCTGGTTCCAGCCAGCACCCTGCCTTCTGTTGTTTCCTCGGCTGAGAATAAGAAAAGACATTGTGGTGCCCATCTGGAACCCGTAGATATGGAGGAGATTCTGAAGGTGCCGTGCCCAGGAACTGGGCGAGTTCATAGGGCTGCTGAATTCGGGGGTCATATTAACTGAACGGCTTTTATTTATATGATGTTAAATGTAGGTTTTACTTGGGGGTTAATAAAGATACCAGTTTTAATAACGAGTAAAACGAGGTTTATTCACTTGAACTATGTAGCTGTGGCTACGGAGGGGGAGCCCAAAAGCATTGTTTGGTAGAAGGGTTTGGAATTTTGTGTGTTTATTTGTACATCTTTGAACCATTTCCGTTGACTGAATGTATGTATTGGAGGTGCTAAGGAGCCAGGGATGAGGAACATTCCTACTGAATATAGTTAAAATCACTGGGTAGTTGAGAAGATCCAACAGGGATAGAGCAGCCTGGAGGAAACGTAGGACTTGATGGTTCCCTCAAACATCACCAGCATCATGGGAAGGGCTATAGGGACAACACCTGATGCAAATGCAATAAGATATATACAGTATTTAAATATAAATGATGTGGTCAACCATGTACATACACATATATATATATATACACAGTATATAAATGATATGGACGCCCAACATCTACCACAGATACTCTTCAGCAATCAAACATGGCAATGGGAAATCCTATAGATAAATGGAGGTGTTAATAGGACATGAAACATGCATATGATATATGGATATACATGGTGGATTTTACATTGCCCAGTTTTCATATGTTTTCATTACCGAAAGTGTGCGATATGTTGATGTGCTTTCCTGCCCTCAGGAATCCTTCCACAAGATGGATGACATGTTGCGAGACCCTGCCTTCGCCAAGGCAAGCTGGTCTCAGGGCTGAAGACCCGTCCGAAGATGATCAAACTGATGAAGTGCCAAGCTTTTCTTGATCCAAACTCGTGGGTTGTTGAAGCCCCACCTTTTCATTGATTAGAATCAAGTGTCTACTCCCATGGCCATAGTATTACTCCCTAAAACGTCCCAAACTCACTCAGAAAGTGTCTATATAAACTTTAAACATGTTTTTTGGTTGGGTGCGCGCGCCCGGGGCCTCCATTTTATGCCCAAAAATCGCGCGCGAACCCAACCAAAAAAAAGTTCAAACAGTTTTTTTTTGGCAAGGAAACCCGCTGAGTAAGCAAATATGGGTGATATTAGGTGGATGGGCGGGATGGGATTACCCACTACGTTTTAGTGAAATCACCAGGTCTGGTTGTTTCGTTCTCCCCGGTGCTAAGTTTTTTGCGCCAAACTCTCTGGAAGGAACTCGCGCGCAACGTGGGGAAGGTCCCGGCCGGCGCGGTTGAGGTGCCTCTAGGGCGGCTGGGGGCTGTAAACAGGATTTTCTTCTGGAAATTTATCGTGGAGATATGTAGGAATACCATATCATCCTTGGAATTGTTGAAGACGAAGATGACGGCATATTTTTCCCCATGGAAAATCCACTACTTGGGGGTTCCTCAAGCAAATCCAAGAACCACTTCCTCCGGAGAAAAAGAATATGGAATACCCTCTGTGCCACGGATGAGGCCCAACAATGGCATCCAACATTACGCCAGGGTGTGTAGCAGGTGTTTCATATTGAGGACTATTGAGGGGATTGTGATCACTTGAGATGGGTTGAGACCAACAATTACGTGGCTAACCACTCCAGGAATTGGATGAAAAGAGGATCTACATATATCTACATGAAAGTCCTTCTATACTCCTTTATTTTTTTGTGGGTAACAACCCATGGTTCCAAGCCTCAATTTTTCCCAACAACAATCCATTGAATCATCCCTAGTTGTCTTTGTTGTTGTTTAAACCTCATTACCTAAAGATACATCTTCCATGAACCCAACAGCGATTAAACAAGTTAGTATCAGCTGAGTTGCTCGCGCCAGGACCTTCAAAAGCAGCTCTCCGAGTTGTCGCAGAAACAACAGCCACATGTCAATTGGGGTTGTCCCGTGCTGGCCGCGCTTGGGGGGGGATTCCAAGCTGTGAGCTTATTACAGCTTGGTGAGTCTTTTTTTGTTCATGCGCAAGTCAGATCGTTTGATCTTGGTTTGTTTTTTTTGGGGGGGCTTGGGGGGGGGCAGATCCGGCTATGGGTGGCAACTCACTGGTATTGGGATTCGTCTCTTCTCACGCAGAGCCACCGATGTAAAGCGACTGACCCAGTGACTTTTAATAATACGGACTTCATTTTAAATGTGTAAATGAAGTCAAAAAGTTGAAGAAAAGGAACTACACTACAGAATATATATATATATATGTGCAGTATACATAATATCATTCCATCTATCTACATACATTACATGCATGCATGCCTACCTACCTACCTACCTACATACATACATACATATATACATACATACATACATCCATACATCCACGCATACATGCATACATACAGATAGATAGATAGATAGAAAGATAGGTAGGTAGACAGACAGATAGAGAGATAGACACAAAGACAGATACACAGACAGACAGATAGAGAGATAGACAGACAGAAAGACAGACAGACAGACAGATAGACAGATAGATCGATAGATCGATAGATAGTCTTTATGATTTATATATATTTTTTTTATATATGCTGTATATTTGCTGCATTGCATGTCATAGTACATATATATATATATATATGCAGCTACTGACCTGCATCGTTGGCTGAGGAAAGGTCAAGCCACTGTCGCGGCCTCCTGGCCTTTGTTCCCTGCAGGTTCCCTAGGAAAACGACTTCTCGTTTGGAAAGAATTGCGTAGCGATCCCCAAGAAATGGAAGTTTGTAAAATGGTACTATATGAAAGTGGCAAATCACTTTTCTATACCTTTTTTTGGATTACAAATGAGGTTGTATCAATTATATGTTGGAAAATCCGTTGAACTTTGTTTGGGTATACCTTGGTGAAGTTCCGTGCATGGTTCTAAAATTCTAAAAATATTGGCTATTAAACAGAAAATTGCAATTATCTAGCTGGGGAAATGGTGCTCATGCATCACATAAACAAAAACATCATGGGATATTCTATATTCAGACATTTTTGCCATAAATGAGAGGGAGGAAGGTCCAGCGATTAATCATTATGTTTGCAAGGTATATGCAAGGTGGCGCACCGGCGCGCCCCCAGTTGTAAGTTGGTTTATAACCGTCAGTAACTAGGGATATATCTCCCATAAACCCGAGTTATAAACCAACTTCGCCGACCATGCGGCGCTGCCTTGTACCTACGGTTCGCCATGATATTAACCGATGAACTGCCCAGCAGTTGGCATCGCTGAGGATCAAAGCGAGATGAAGGACATGTGCGTGAAGCTTCAGAAGTTCCGTGGCAGCAAGACTTTTACATGGGAAATGACCTATCAACATCTATCAACTGCTACAAGGTAAACAAAAACAAAACTTTGGCGTGAGGACGAAAAGTTGCTGCAAATTTGCCTAGGTCAATTGTTGGGTTAACTAAATTTAGAGAGCATAACTATAGTTGATGGGGTTTATAAACCAACTTCTAACTGGGTGGCCACCTCGTATCATTAGAATGGAAGAATCATGGGTGCAAGCTAGCCTTCGGACCTAAGATTCGTTCATTCAAATTCGATTTGGGTTTGTCCAAAGATAAGCAGCAAGAACGAGGATACAATGAACAACAAAGCGGAGGTATGGTGATTTCCCAAGATTTGAACCGTTCCATGGCCTGTACTGCCCAATGTAGTGCTGGCGGCGCTGGCGGCGCTGGCGGACAGCTTGGGACATCGCTTCCCAAGGCTCAAGGAAGCGCAGAAAGGGGCTCCTGAGACGCAGAATGGGTGCCATTGCTAGATTGTTAGGAAATGGTATATGGGGTGTAGCACCATGCTACCCCGGTGGTGACATATATGAATGATGTTCCTGGCCATTGGTGGGACCCACGGATCCTTTGACTTTGGTTCCTGGTATGTTGGACTCTTCTGCTGGGGTGCTTACTGGCACCGTAATCGAAGGGGAACTCCACCTTCGAAATCAGGTGCCAGCCTTAAAAAATCGTATTGGGCAACTTCAAAAATCGACCTTTAGGATGAGTTGAATGCTTTGTTTGAGACTAGGGTACCCCTTAGTCCTATTGCTGATCACCATTTCAACAATGAAATTGGTATGAAATTGTAATTTTTGGGGCTGCCACCATTCTAGACAAAAATTGACCACCATCTCCGAGGATGACTTTGTCCCCGACACCGTGGGCTGCACTGCTGTTTGTGTGCTGCTTCGGAAGCAGGACCTTTTTTGTCACACGGAAAGCCCAAGAAGAAACGTCTCACGCGGATATAGACTTTAAGGCTTCCCAGATGGTCAAATCTGGTGAATGGGAAAGGGCGTAGTTTAACACATTGATCTCATTGGTATGCACCACACTGCATCACAAGGTTTGATGATGTTTGATGTAGACAAATGGGCTGATTGGTGGCAAATTGTGGGGAGGTGGATAATTTTATGCGCGTATGCACTCACATAAGAATCCAGCTTTTTCTGGGGTGGCCCAAGGCTTGATCTATTTTGAAATAACATTTCAAGTAGGAATTATTTGGAGTAGTCAGCTGAGATTTGACTCACTTCATCATATTTCATACATGTTCATACCAATAAGATTACAATCCTCAGGTTTGGACCTTAACCACCAGAAATTTCATTTGAGGCGTCATGACCGCAGCGGATTGTTGTCTTTTTTTATTGCGGCAGGGTTGTGGCCATTTCAGTTTGCAAAGTCCGAGGTTCACCTGACAGTATCTTCGTTCAGCAGACATCCAACATATAGTCGGACAGTTTTTTGCCCATAGAACAAGATTGCAACTGTCACAAGCCAGATTTGACCCACAGCCAGTAGGTGATAGTCTTGGCAAACCACCGGAACCAGCTCGAAATGACAAGTGAAGGAGACCTGCTGGGATCTCGCAGGCCACTAGAGATTCAGGGGGACTTAACTGACCAAGTCATGAATCAGCTGATGAAAATGGGAAGATTTTACATTAAGTAACTTGAATTAACATAATAAGCAAATTGCTACATCAGCCAGTGAAAAAACTTCTCAGCCACGGAGATTGCATCAGTGGAGCATGTTCCTGCACCATGACTCCATGACGTGGCGGAGCGCTGGCCGAAGTGCCGTTGGTTGTGTCGTGCGCCTTTTGGCCGAAGTGATGCAAGGGATCAATGGACAGGCATTTTAGGAATTTTAAATGGCAAATGTCAGGAATTTACCTGGCAAAGTTGTTTTGGAAAAAGGACAGGGCCATTTTTTCATTGTAAATTCAAAAGACGAAAGAGACTATTTATTGTTTGGGCAGCTGATCACATGGTGGGACACCACATAAAACATGGAACAGACTCAACGTGAAATAAGTGACCTGGAACGGGAGTGTTCCTTTTCGTCCAAATCAGTACAAATACAATCGACAAATTGGTGATAATTGGTATCATGTTCCACCTCCATGGGCCAGGGTTTCGGGACTGGTAGAGACAATGACTGTCCTAGGCCTTGATTCCTTAATATGCAGCCAGCCAAGATGCTATGAATCATTGCCTGATAGATGAGGCAACCAAAACCTTGCCCTAGCCCAGAGGATAGTGAAGATTTGGAGTAAGGATCCTTCTTGCATGATTTAACTTGTTGATTTCTTATGGCGTTTGTGGGTGGGCAAAAACACGGAGTCGATTTGAATCATGGATGCCATCAGCTGTTTGATCCTTCTTTCTTGAGCTATTTAGGGAGCTGACCCAAAGAATCTGATCCTGGATTGATAACCAAACATTTGCCCAAAATATATACATTATATACCCACCATTTCCAGTTGTCGTTGTCCTTGTCGTTGTGGTTGTGATGGTGGTTGTTATTCTTGTTCTTGTTGTGGTTGTCGTTGTCGTTGTTGATGCTGTAGCTGTAGCAGTAGCAGTAGCAAGAGCCGCAGCAGCAGCAGCAGGAGCAGTAGCAGTAGCAGTAGGAGTAGGAGGAGTAGTAGTAGTAGTAGCAGTAGTAGTAGTAGTAAGTAGTAGTAGTAGTAGTAGTAGTAGCAGTAGTAGTAGTAGTAGTGGTAGTAGTAGCAGTAGTAGTAGTAGCAGCAGTAATAATAATACTAGTAGTAGTAGTAGTAACGGCAATAGTAATAATAATATTGGTATTATTATTATTAGTAGTAGTAGTAGTTGTTGTTGTAGCAACAGCAAAAGTAATAATAATACTAGCAGTAGTAGTAGTAATAATAATACTAGCAGTAGCAGTAGCAGTAGTAGTAATAGTAGTAGTAGTAGTAGTAGTAGAAGTAGTAGTAGTAGTAGTAGTACTAGTAGTAGTAATAATAATAATGCTAGCAGTAGTAGTAGTAATGATAATGATAACAATACTAGCAGTAGCAGTAGTAGTAGCAGTAGTCGTAGTGGTAGTAGTAGTAGTAGTAGGTAGTAGTAGTAGTCGTAGTGTAGTAGTAGTAGTAGTAGTAGGTAGTAGGTAGTAGGTAGTAGGTAGTAGGTAGTAGGTAGTAGGTAGTAGGTAGTAGCTGGTAGGTGGTAGGTGGTAGGTGGTAGGTAGTAGGTAGTAGGTAGTAGGTAGTAGGTAGTAGGTAGTAGGTAGTAGGTAGTAGGTAGTAGGTAGTAGGTAGTAGGTAGTAGGTAGTAGGTAGTCGTCGTCGTCGTCGTCGTCGTGGTAGTGGTAGTAGTAGTAGTACTAGTACTAGTACTAGTACTAGTACTAGCGGTAGCAGTAGCAGTAGCAGCAGCAGAAGTAGTAGTAGGAAGGTAGTTAATGATTTGCCCCACGGATTCCAATCGCCATATCAGGTCACCCTGATGGATGGATGGCGTTTCTGCCGGCGACGTGGTTCGGAGGTATTTTCCCGCACGGGCACCAGATCCAAAGGAGATGTGGGGGTGCCTTCCAGCAAGCGGTGGTTGATTAAATTTCACATCAAAAATATACGTTCGTGATGGATCGAAACCAGCCCGGAATTGGGTTCAATCAGCCCTTAGTCAGGAACGATAAGGCAGATATATAGATTCTGTTTATATAGATTACAATCGCGCCCGATGAACAATTTATATAGATTACTGTAAGGGTGAAACTTTTGGCTGTGGGGACCAAGGTTGGGCATCCGGAATACCATTGATGGGAGGAAAGTTGCCTGATTCTGAGCTGCCTCGATTTTTGGATGCCATTTTTGTGGTGGCGGTGCATGACTTGGCAGTTGCTCTCCACTGGCTCAACTGAAACCCGTTCATGGTTGAAACTCATCATGTGATATGACTAAATTTACATTTTTTGATTGTAAATGGACTATTTTCATGGTTCGGTTAGTCCATTTTAAATTTTAATCTTAATTGAACATATTGAACCATGTTTGTTAGGGAACCATGTTGGTTAGTTATAAAAACAACCCTTCCTCTTGATTGATCACCATGGATCACCTGCTGTCCGGCCGCAGGAGATCACCGCGCTACTCGTTCGGCTCCGCGTTTCGGCAGCGGGGGCGCCTTCGGAGTCGCCGTGGCGTGTTGCCATGGCGCTGCTGTGGCGCTTGGGCGGAGTGAAGACCCTTGGCGCGGCGATGAGACTGTAGGAGAGAAGGTAAGGAGATCAGTGGCTCCAGATGGATACATGTATAATAGTCATAGTGGATATTAGTGGATAATAATAACAATAATAGTGGATAATAGCCACTATTATGCACTAATATCGATTAATCATTAATGTCCACTATTTTCCACATGGATCATAATTATCCGGATAATAGTGGATATTAGCGGATATTAATGGATATTAGTGTGATTTTGATGGATAACCTGATGGATAAATAATGTTGTTTTTGGAAGGTGATTCTTGACTTTTCCCAATCGGAAGTCCACCATGACTGGGGAATCTATAGAAATTGTTTTTGATTTTTTGGATGGCATCTTAAGGAAATCAATGAAATGAATGAATGATAGGCATGGAAGGATAAACTATGATAAACTGGAATCTGCAAAACAGGTTTGGTATCAAATGACTTGAAACAAGGCTGTTATATACAACGTATTGGTGTTTGTTTGCCATCAAAAAGGGGTGAACCATGGTGAATTGATGTTAATCATCAGATTGGTGTTTTATTGACTGAAGTACAATGGATAAATTAATGGGGCATTGATTCAGCAACATTTTGGGGAGTCGTAACCAGCAGAATGCTACATAATATGCTTGTCTGATGGTGGATGGATATAAGCATCGAACATAAGATTGCATTCAATGGGAGATAACATACCCTCTGGTAATCAAACGTAGCAATGGACAATTTCTGTGGCAGTTTAAGTGGGAAAATCATCCATACTGGTTGGTGGTTTGGAACATGTTTTTTTCCATTTCATATATGGGATGTCATCCTTCCCACTGACGAACTCATATTTTTCAAGATGCTTAAAACCACCAACCAAATCCATTTTTGATGGTGAAACCCCAATAAATCACCATTTTGGATGGTAAAACTCACCATTTGAAATCACCATTTTCCAAATCGTTAACCAAATATAGGCAGTTTAAGTGGGAAAATCATTTTCAATGGGTAAATCCACTATAAATGGTCATTTTCAATAGCTATTTTGACATAACCAGAGGGTAAAATCATCTATAAATGATGGAGTTTCAACTGCCACCTGATCTGTCGAGTTCGGTGCCTGGTCTACCTGATGCTCCCGTGTCAGGATATGCAGGGCAGCTGTATCTCTGATCTGCCCAGCGGCAAAAAACAAATTGAACGCGTTATTTCCCTTTTTGTAATTCAATGACATTGACATTTATTGACATTTATTGTAATTAATTGAAATGTATTGACATGTATTGACATTTATTTCCCCTTTTGGAAATTCAATGGCATTTATTGACATTTATTGATATTTATTGTAATTGTCCACATTTCTGGGCAAAGCCATCTCAATTATGCTGAGAAATTGATTTGGAATTTCCGGGGTTGTTTATTTCCATCACTGCTTGGGATGGTGATCTCCAGAAATTAGCTAACTTGGATTAAGTGAAAATCTGTAGGAAACCCTTGCATAGCACTAAAGTCCATGGTTTCCGGCAGATGTTTCCTTACACCATTCCATTGAACATCATATTTGTTGATCAAGTTCCCATGTAGAGGACATCCCCAGTACATATTCTATGTATACTGTGTGTATGTTGGTTAAACCGCATGCTTGACATGTTGCTCTTAAAGCAAATCATGCTGGTTAAATCAACACACTCAAAAAGTATTGAAACACAGGATTCAACGTGGTTAAACCCAATGGTTCAATCAAGTGAGTATCTTAAGTCCCTAAGTAAAATCTCAATGATAGTTACTTGTCGATATAATAAACTTGGGTGGTTTATTATAGTGTTTTTCCTCGCCGGCTAGGTGAGTTAGCAAAGGTGCAACTCTTCCTTCCTTCTCCTCCTCCTCTGCGATCTCCGGGTGTCGTGGAGTTTGCTTGGACCCGAACACCACATCGCCAGCGCCTGATGCTGGCACGCCTGGGCCAGAACACATGTGAGATAGAATGCCAGAAAAACTGCCAGATAGAATGCCGGAGAATAGATGCCGGAGAGAATGCCAGATGGAATGTCGGAAAGAATGTCAGAATAACAAGCCAGGGCGGGGATCACTCGAAGTAAAACATGTTTTCGAAAGTACAGTGCATCCTGACATACCCTCTGGTAATTTAACGTAGCTATCGAAAATGGCCCAATCGAAATAGTTGATTTGACCTATGAAAATTGTGATTTTCCATGGTTATGTCAACGTTTACCAGAGGGTAAAACCCATGATCATCCCATTATTCACCATTGGTTTTCCTATGGTTTTCCTATGGTTTTCCTATTGTTTTCCTATGGTTTTCCTATGGTTCTCCTATGGTTTTCCTATGGTTGTCCCATGGTTTTCCTATGGTTTTCCCATGGTTTTCCCATGGTTTTCCTATGGTTTCCTATGGTTTCCTATGGTTTTCCTATTGTTTTCCTATGGTTTTCCTATGGTTCTCCTATGGTTTTCCTATGGTTGTCCCATGGTTTTCCTATGGTTTTCCCATGGTTTTCCCATGGTTTTCCTATGGTTTCCTATGGTTTCCTATTGTTTTCCTATGGTTTTCCTATGGTTTTCCCATTGTTTTCCTGTGGTTTTCCTATGGTTTTCCCATGGTTTTCCTATGGTTTTCCTATGGTTTTCAGCCTAAAGGTCAAATTCCAAACGCTTCATCTTGAACCCTAAGGCTCCACCGCATCACGCTGAACGCCGCTCTGCGCGTCTGTGGCGAATCACGCGGCGATGCGTGGAGAACGTGCCTGGCGTTGCTGGGGATGTCCAGGTGCCAAAAAACGTACCTTGAGGCTTGAGGAGTTCTCAAAATAGGGGATCCCCAAAAATCCCCAAAAGAATTCGTTTAGTAAATTTTCGAATTGGATGATTATGGAGTACCTCCATTTTAGGAAACTTCCATTTGTGCTGAGTAGGGAATGGGCGAATGACCCAACCCACATCTATTAACAATCATCATCAAAGATCCCATACCCCCATTCCCTACGTTTAGCGCGAGTAAGGAAATCCTGTTTTCACAGAAGTGAGCCCTCAAACTTCTCAGGCATTTCAATGGGATATTGATATTACCAACATATTTACCAAGATATTGATGGGGTTGACTGGGATTAATGGGATGAAATGCGGCGACGGTCATATTTTTTTGTTTCTGAGAATGAGGTATACGCCAAAATTGCCAGAGGGGATTGGGAAAAAACATATGATAACAAGAGAACGGGCGGTATCTCATTTTCAGACAAATCCTGTTGGTGACTTGACCCAGGCATGGCTATTCATCAGGAAGAAATCCCTGTAGCCACTGGTCATTAACCATTCTTTCAATGGAACGCTGTCCTTGATTTTGGGTAAAATCTGCATGTGTGTCGGGTAAATTCCAATTTTGTGCAGCAAATCGCACATCCAAAACCGCTTAAATCACCATTATTGTTTCGCATTTCCGCATTTTTGATGATCCCAAATGTTGTTGTTTTTATCAATCACAATATGCACATTTTATAGTTTCAATCTATATATATATACATAACATATATATATATATGTGCGTGTGTTGCTTCAGCCATCATGTCACGAAAGCTAGCGTCAGCTAGCTGGAGTCTTCTTGCTTTAGCAAGTATTGGGGGGGCTGCTCAAGGACATCCCGTGATTTTTCACGCGAAAGGGCCCCCCCACCACCACCACCACCATCACCACCATCATCATCATCATCATCATCATCGTCATCGTCATCATCATCGTCATCATCATCGTCATCATCATCGTCATCATCATCGTCATCGTCCTCTCCATCGTCCTCGTCCGCGTCCTCGTCATCATCATCATCATCATCGTCATCATCGTCGTCCTCGTCATCGTCCTCGTCATCGTCATCGTCATCATCATCGTCATCATCACCATCATCATCATCATCATCAGCATCCTCGTCATCATCATCATTATCTATCTATCTATCTATCTATCTATCTATCTATCTATCTATCTATCTATCTATCTATCATCCATCTATCTATCTATCTATCTATCTATCTATCTATCTAATCTATCTATCTATCTATCTATCTATCTATCTATCTATCTATCTATCTATCTATCTATCTATCTATCTATTCATCTATCTATCTATCTATCTATCTATCTATCTATCTATCTATCTATCTATCTATCTATCTATCTATCTATCTATCTATCTATCTATCTATCTATCTATCTATCTATCTATCTATCTATCTATCTATCTATCTATCTATCTATCCATCATCATCATCGTCATCATCATCGTCATCATCATCGTCATCGTCCTCTCCATCGTCCTCGTCCTCGTCCGCGTCCTCGTCATCATCATCATCATCATCATTCATCATTCATCATTCATCATTCATCATTCATTCATCATTCATCATTCATCATCATCATCATCATCATCATCATCATCGTTATTCAATTACATTTTATCATTATTGGCAATTATTGTCATTATCACGAAAGCTAGCGTCAGCTCGCTAGAGTCTTCTTGCTTTAGCACGTATTCCGGGGCTCCCCAAGGACATCACGTGATTTTTCCCGCGAAAGGGCCCCCCCCTGCCCCCTCCCCCATATATATCATTGTTATATATCATTGTTATATATCATATATCAATATATCATTGTTGCATCCTCGTTGGGACGAACAATGCCGCGACACGATGATGACAGTCCCTCCGCAACTCACCTCTTCCCTTCCTTCTTTCTCCTACCCCGCTAGCTTTCGTCATCCACCCCCGGCCTCAAGTTCTTGGTTAGATCATGTTAGATCCATTCTTTGTCACTCACGTCGCATTTTTTTGGGAGATTCTTTATTTTCTTTCTCAAACCACCAATTTTGATGGTAAGCGCTCACATGTTTTTTCAATAAAACCACCATTTTCTGTCGTAAAATCAGAATCTATGGTCAGATCTGTTTTTGTGTCTGGGTGAAATCCGTTTTTTTGTTGGTTACCCTCTGGTTATGTCAAAATAGCTATTGAAAATGACCGAGTTGAAATAGTGGATTTACCTTTACCTATTGATAGCATGGTGATTTCCCATAGTTTTATGTCAACGTTTACCAGATGGTAAAACCCATGATCATCCCATGATTCACCATTGTTAACCATTAAATCACCATTTTCCTAGTGGTTAAATCACCATTTTCCTAGGGTTTTCTTATGGTTTTCCTATGGTTTACCACCATTTTCCTATGGTAAACCAGAGGGTAATCAGCATTTCTTGCTGATGAACGTCCATGGATATCTGGATCGCCGCTGAGCTTTCCAGGGCCGATGTGGTCACCTTCAGCAGCTGTGCGATGGCCCTGGAGCGGCGCTCCAAGTGGTACCTTGGAGTCCGATCTTTTGTGGCTTCAACAAGTAAGGGCGGTTTAACCAACAAGAATTGATATATATATATATATATTCAGATATATATATATATTCAGATATATATATTATGGATTATTGACTTATACGAATTTATGTATGGATATTGCTACTTAAACATACTTAAACTAGTTATGCATGTTTGTGCTGCAAGGACCCAGGACCAACACTTGCTCGTTTACCAGTCTTTGTTTGTCATTTTCCCGATTGCAGTTTCATGGCTATATATAGCTGAATATAGTTCTTTCGGCTGGTGGTTTCAGCTTTCATCTGTTTCATTTTCATCGTCAAAACTGGGATGCTGAGCCCCTTTGGATCACTATGAAACAACACCAAAAAAGGATAGAACATCATAGACCAGTTTTTTTCCGCTGAAAACGAGCATGTTTTCCCAGAATTGCGAGATTTCCCCACGACTTTTCTCAATGGGTAGGGGGGTTGCTATAAAAATGGGCTGTCCAGGTGGCTCCTTCAGCCGCCAGGATGGGATCTTGCAGCCTTTTGCACCTCCTGCAACGCACGGGAGTGCAAGGAGACATCGTGGCTTATGGTCACTAGGTTTTAACGCCTACCAGGTGGTGCCCCCAGTCGATAGCGTTCAGTTGGTGCGTTTAGAACTCCAATTTCACTATGATTTTTGTTGGTGATGTAAGTGATATATCTATAGTTTTCATGGGGTGTATACACCAACAATCATCACTGAGGGGGGCACCATCTCCCAAGGTTGGAGAAATGAACTTGGCCAGTGAGTTGATGGAGTAAACCTAGAGATTTCAACATGGACACCGGCCAGGGCTGCTTAAAATGTCGTTCGTTTTTTTTCAATGGGAAACAAAACCGCCCAGAGAGCTTTGAAATTGCGGGTTTGGGTGTGGATTTCGTACGGCGGATGGAATATGTTGGAACAAGACTGACACGATAATTCCTATAATTCTTGCGACAGCCAAAGTCCCTGAAGAACGCAGACATGTCAACAGCTGTTGCTCCGATGATCTTCCTGCGAGGCACCGGCATTTCAGCATGCGCTGTGGGCAAAGCGTGGAAATTGGCCCTGCGTTTGTGGCTGGGCTCGGCGCTGAAATGTTTGTTTTTTTTGGTGTGTGTATGTGTGACAAACCAGGTGATGTGTGTTTCTATCCCATCATTTTCACACAAACCTTGGAGAAATCCAAGGAAATGTTGCTTTCGATTTTAGATTTTGGCGCGAGGTTTGATGACCTGCATCTTCAACTTCTTCAGGCAAATGCGACTCAGCTGGGAACAACCAAGGGCGCTCTCTTGCCGCTGTTTTAAGAGAGGTTTAGGAGATGTTTTTTTTGATTTCTTTATGGTGTTCGACCGCGACCCTGTGGTACTCAAACTTGGCAATGGAACATCTCCCATAAAGAAGGTTTTATTTGATTTAATGTGACAATTAGATATCCAGAAATGGGTTGTGTTTCATTTCCATATGTGATTGCCAGAGGATAGACGCTTTGATTTTCGGGATTTTTCGGGTCACAAAGGAGTCTCTATCAGTATCTCTCTCTCCCCCTCTCTCTCTCTCTCTCTATAGCTATATATATATATCGATCTATCGATCTATCGATCTATCGAGCTATCTATCTATCTATCTATCTGTCTATCTATCTATCTATCTATCCATCCTGTTTTTCCTGTTTTGGTAGAATGGCTGGTGTCTCCAGCAACATCCCAACATTTTCATGTATTGGCGGGCCGCACATAGCCGAGTGCATGGGTTTTCGTTTGCCTTTCCCGGAACCACCTGGAACCATGGGAGAAAACAATGCAATGGTGGCCTTGTGGCCTTGTGTATGTCAGATGATCAGACCCACTAATTCTTTGCCAGCTCTTGCAGCTCTTGAAATCAGAATCAGTTCTTCCATTCAATCTATGCCCGATGCAGTTGCAGCAGTCCTAGCTGGTTCTAGGCTGGGGTTCTCCTGTAAACCAACATGGCAATGGAAAATCAATACCCTCAACTTCTAAAGGTATATAGCACCCAAACCTCTCGGCCTTTTTGAATTATGTACTTTAGACCCTCGGGACATTGCCCAACAAAACCTTCCTACAAGAAATGTACCTTTGCTTCATTCCTCATCATAAATATTATGTGTGATTTCCCTTATATTCAACAAGGCTAATTGTTGTCCATAAAACAACGCAAAACAAATTGTGTCGATCACACCATGATCTGGCAGATTTTTTTTGGGATCATGAATGAAGAGAGCTACAACACCAATGTTAGTGTTTTGTATGGGGAGTTCCGCTAACTTCCAGGGTCTAATCCACAATCCTCTTGGTGGTTCTTATCACCAAACACTATCAAGTCATGAGGAGTCGGCAAACAATTTGTTTCAGGGCAGAGGCCCATTCCACAGGGTCTTCAACAGACTCCTCATGTTTTTCATGACCTGGAAGCGATTGGAGGCAGCTGAGTGCCAAAGAGTGGGGACTTTAGACCCTTGGTCTCCTGTAAGCCCAGAAGGTCTACGTCAAGCCCAAAGGGTTGCAGGGTTTAGACCCTGTTTCAGGGTCTAGATTAAAATATACTGGGGCACCCCCTAGTAGTTGAGGGAATGAACACCACCCATTTGATGTTTTGTTTTTCAAAAACTCCATGTATAGAGTTCATTTTCCAGCTTGTCATGTTTGATTAGCAAAGGGTATACTCCCAGAATATTGTAATTATTATATCGAATAATTCCCGTTGCTTGTTGGTTGAACGGATGGTTTAAGCAACAACAATATAACTTTTGTAATGTAGGATGTGTAGGCAAACCCTCCCAATTATAAACCGGTAGAGGTTTAATGATATACAACCACCAGGATTACCATAAACCACATGGACGTAAATCATTAGTTTATATATAGATATGTATATACATGTATATTGTAAATTCTTTCGTTCTCTCTCGTCCAAGTTTATGTAATGCGGATTATATGTTCATTTTTAACCATCATATAATCCACTACAATCGCCTTTTTGCCCCAGGTTATATAGTACCAGGATGATCTAATATGGATTTCAAATCCAGGTAGTGGTGGCCACCAGTATCCTGACCTCCGGCTGCAGCTGGTCCTCCTCCCTGCAGCGTGCCTTGCGGCTGGCGATCCCCGGCGACGCGCTGCGGGTGGCTGTGGCGGCCAACGTGGGGGCCTGGTGCGCGGGGGAGGGGAGGTGGGAGCGTCAAAGGTGGGGAAATCCCGGGAAAGTTGGGGAAAATTTGGGTTTGTTGGGAGGTTCTGCTATCAAAGGTAGGTCATGTCAGGTGGGGAAAGAGACAGACATTGAATTTCTGCGAAAGCCATAGATGGAAATGGTGAATGGTGGGTTTTACATGGTCAGATGAAGAGGTTGAGGATAGGGTGATGGCTTAACAGGTGGTAAAAATCATATAGAATCTTAGTGTATTGAAAGGAAAGAAAATTGGATGAACGGAAATGGGATGGTCGACCATCCTCGTGGCGCTTTGGACTGGGAATGGAACTAAGGAAACTTCCCAGCAGGTAATGTGGTATTGAGATACGATCATATGCGGTCCCTTATAAGTTTGTTTGTTATTGCCTTGCAAAGAATTGATGGCTTCCCACCTGGCGATTCCAAGCCAATTCCAACATGGATCGGGTACGGTATATGGTCACCAGATGCGACCAAAGATGATGGAACTTTGACCATAAGATGAGCACCACAACAAACGAAATATACGGCCCCCAACAAAAATTGAACAAACCAAATCAATATTTAAAGGTACCACCAAAGAAGATATACTTAGGATACCATAAACATATCATTAAGATACCACCACCGCCATAAGATCCAAAGAAAACATGGCAGAGGCGTTTGGCTGCACAGATGGCGTCCTTTCAGCCGCTGTCTCCTGTGGCGGTGAATGTGGTTATCCGTTGCTTCTCTCGGATGGGGCTGTGGGAGTCGGCGGAGCATGTGACTTGGCGACTTTGAAGGGCCAAAAACAACTGCGAGGTGTGGCTTCCATATGGGAAGACTAGGAAACCATAGCAAAACCATGGAAAAATCATGATTTATTTATACCAAAATGTTGGTTTCATGGGATTTTTCAGCTGATTTATGATAGCACAGTCGACGCACATAACTTGTTTCACGTTTCGGATTATTATGAGGAAATAGCTATAGTTAATGGGGTTTATAAACCTCCTTGTAACGCTATGTGACACAGTGAAAATGTCGTTATTTACCCCCACAACTTGATAAACATTGCATTTTAATAGGGAAACTTGCGATTAACCAGGAATGGAATGCCATATTACCCTAACATGTTCAGACAGACCCAACTGTGATATACTATGATGAACCGGTGCGTTGTAGGGGCAGCGTGTCCCACAGTTGAGGTCTATTTCATTCTATTTCAGTAGGTTCAGTTGCTGCAAATTTTCCAGATTGCTGTATACACCGGTTTTCCTGCTTGTGGGGTCTACGTTGAGTGGGGAACATGATGATAAACCACTGGATTTCGGAAGAGCATATGTTCAGACACATCAACATCATGCACCAGAATCGATGTTAGCAAGATCCTGATTCAACCAGATTCAACCGTCCAAAGTTGTGAAAATATCATGAAACATCAGATCCAGTCATGATGGATGTTTACTTCTTTAAGCTGGTGACTCCCATCCCCCGAAAGAAAAAAGAACACCCCATCGACTCGGGTAGCTGCGTAGTCGTGACGTTTGTCCCGCATGTGCAACTCGTGGAGGGAAACATACCTCGTAAATGATCACTATTTTAGTGGAATTGTCCTTTTCCACCTTTTTGGTGGTTACTTTTGAACATTTCGGAACCCTTTGAATCAAGGATACAGGTTTAAGGAATCGTCCAAAATTGGACTATAGTTTGAGTCCCTTGGGTTTAAATACCATGTCGGGTTCTTACTATGACAGGTATTACTCCGTTTTTGTTGGTTAGAATCTCCACTGCCTGGGGTTAAATCATGTTAAATCCTGACTTTGCAAGCAAAAAACCGTTTCCATCTCTTGTCTTAGGTTTAAACAGAAATGAGTTTGTTTTTAATGTTTTTTGGTGAACACCAACTTTTAAAGTTCGTAGTATGGACCCATGGTCAATAAATCAGCCGATTTGACCCAGATCCTGCGCAGCCTCCCCCAGCAGCGGCTCCGCGCCTCCGTCGTCTCCACCTCCGTGGCCCCGGCGCCACGTGCCACGTGGCGCCGATCGCTGCGATGGCTGGGCAACGCCCAGCTCCAGAGCTACGTGGCCGTGCTGAATTGCTGCAGTGCCTGGGGATGGAAACATGATGGAAGTGTGGGATTTTGAGCAGAAACCATGGAGGCCTTCAAAAACATGTAGCAAAAAAGCCGATACGGTGATTTTTTTAAGCGGAAAATCACCAGTTTGAAGAGCGAAATCAGCGGAATTATAAATGTCAAGGTTTAATAGCATATATCTATGTTAAATTACCAGAGGGTAAGGGGGATGAAGCGTGAACAATGATGCATGGATTACATGTTCATCCTATGATTGGAAATTGGGTGGCAGTTTCATCAGTGAAAGGTAGACTTAACCAGTAGAAATGAGGATTTAAAGGTTATAGCGACGGACAAATATTTAGAACATCATTTGGAAAAAAAATCTGAAAACCGTCACAGCGGGGATGTTCTAAGTATTGGGTCGTTAGAACATACCCAAAACCTATACTTAGAACATTTCCAAGCTATACTTAGAACATCCCAGTGGGGAACCAATGGGAACCATACATATATGTATGTTCGAAGTATTTGTCCGTCGCTAATTATATATATATATATATACACTATATAATACTATATATAGATATATTTATTTAAGGGCTGCCGCCCCTGCCGCCTAATTTTCCCGAAGAAAAGGTATAGAATGCTGCAGCAGTGAGGGGAGAAAGTGTTCTAAGCATGGTGTTCACCAAGGTATTTGTGTGTATATATGCAGATTTACCAAAGTAACAGGACATGTTCTAAGTATATGTGTGTTTAATGTTCTAAGTATGCAAAAAATCAAAGGAGGTGTTCTAAGTATCTGTTTTTCTGATGTTCTAAGTGCGTACTTAGAACATTTCTGATGTTCTAAGTGTAGTTGTTTTGATGTTCTAAGAAAAGGTTCCGAAATTTTGGAAAAATTGATGTTCTAAGTATATGTCCGTCACTATACATTTTTTAGATATGGAATGTACAAATAAGACTTGATCTTATTGTTGGGTGTCTCTAACGATGGTGTGTTTTTTTCGGTACTCTATATTCAAGACAACCTTGATTACAATGATTGCAATTTTGGAAAGGTAGTTTTTTCTTAAACCAGAATGGAGCATATTCGATATCCAAATTCCCGCAGTCTTTTTCCAGGTTTTTTTGGAGTTTCTTGACTTCTGACTTAAGACTTGGACCTGGAGCGGACAGGTTGGCAGAACGCTCTTGGGTTGATGCACCGCATGCCCGAGAAAGTTGCTGGGCGGCTAAACAGGTCAAATGCGATGGAAATTCGTCAGATCAAAATCCACAGGTACTACTGGTTGGTGGTTTCAGTCATGTTTTATTTTCCATAATATATGGGATAATATATGGTTAAAACCACCAACCAGCTAGCATGACGATTTTAGGCATATTCGGATTGTTTCTGAATCTAAGTGAAACAAAATTCTACTTTGGAAAGAGATGGGCTGACCCCTTGGTACTGGGATGTGCCGGAATTTCGTTGAGCAAACGGGACGCACCACCCCCCCTTGAACAGTTCCATCAGCGGTGGGTTTGCGTTTCTTCACCCCAAATTTGTCGCCAAAACGCCGATTCTTGTAATGAGGAAGTGGTCTTTCAAGGCAGAATGCTTGGGAGTTCCCTGTTGCTTTTCCAGGGTATGAATTTCAAGCATCTATGGATCTCACGTAATCTTACCTTGAATCACAGCAATCCTTAGGTCGGTGCCTCGGTTTTTCCTCCATTGCTAGTGAGAAAATGACCAGCCTATTTCATGGGGGTTGCAATGTTAGGTCGCTACAAATAGAGTTCTTTGCGTTGGTACGCACCAACAAAGCATATCAAAGCATTGAGGGATATTAATCAGATGAGCCTTTAGACAAATAACAACGCCGTTATGAAGTCTAAGGTGATCCCCTTGCAGTGGTCAGGTAACGCTTCCCTTGGATCCTCCCAGTGCTACGAACGCTTACGAACCAGTTTGGATCAGTTCTGCACATGGGTATGTATACCTTGAACAGCCTCCTTTTACTAAACTGTCGGAGATCCGAGATCCTTTGATCCTTTTACACACTCTTGTTGGATCTTTCGAAATGGGAAACATTCGGGCACAGTCAACAAACATGATACTGTAAAAGAAAGCACAAAGACCCTTTTGGAGGATCCAACCATATTTTGATGAAGCCAGCGTATTGCCCGTGAATAGTCATAATTGTCTCCATTTAGATGGTTGTTTGGCAATATTTGGAGCTATTTAATATATTGTTTAATCATTCATCAGTTTCAGGAACGCCCAGTGAATAAGTATAGCAATCCTATTGGGTATTCGATGTTAATTGCATTTATTATTCATGGAGCAAACAATACCCTCCGGTATTGTCCATGTGTATGTGTTGGGTATTTTCCGTTGGCATGTTTGATTGCCAGAAGGTTTTTTGCAATTACAATTTAGTTGTTGCTGGGTTTCATTTCCAATGTATATATATATATATATGTATATATATGTTATCATAATTCTTTATATGTTCCAATTTTATTATCCATTAGACATTGGAAGGTGTTATCTTATTGCCATTTAATCACCATTGTATATATATATATATTAACTTTACCTTACTATTTGAGTTGACTATATAAGACTATCCTATAGTTATAGCCCAGTTATAACCCAGTTATAGCCCAGGCTTTACAACTGGATCTGCAGACCCTGAACAGCGTCCTGGTTCTGCTCAGCACCAGCCGCGGGAAGGGCACAGACTTGTGGCGTTTTGGCGCCGTGACCTGGCAGAGTTGATCTAGTTTCATGGTGTTCATGGTAGGGATGCATATATTTAGAGAATATATATATATATGTGTGTGTGTATGTGTGTATGTATGTATTGAATTTTGTAGAAACTTGGTGGAAATTGACTTTCAGAAAATTGATTTTAATTGATTTGACTGCAACACTTTTTGAGGTTTGACTAGACATAATGAGGTCAACCATGGCTGGGTGAGAAATACAAAGTTCTAATGTGGGGTATCAATTGCAAAGCTTCCTGGCTTTCCACTGCCAGCTCAGATTACCAGAGGATAGTTGTTTGTTCCAAACAAAGTTGATAGCGGCCTATTCACCATAGATTCAAGGATGGGTCGGGCGAAAAATGTTTTTTTTAGGTATTTGGGGCTAAACATGTTTTCTTGTGGATTTCTCCTTCAACCAATCCATGGAACATCAAGCATTAGTGAATCCCCCCAGGTTTTTGGCACCTGGCTGGCCTGGCCGGGGCCCTTGGCTTCAGGTCTTACTTGAGCAGCAAAGCTTGCAGCCAGATGTGCTGAGTCACCACAGCTTGGCCGTTGCCATGGAGGTCGACGAAGGTACCCCGGTGATCCCTGGTGAACATCAAAGTTCATTCCCCCAAAAATGTATCAAAATGTGGCAATAGCTAACTGGACACATCTGAAGATTCCTCGGATCTTGACATTCCTCCATTTTTTGAGAGGAATGTAATCATGGGAGTGTTGTTCTCTCTTCCACGGTTGTTTCAGGTGGGTGTCTTTGTGACATATGGTGCATTGTTAGCGGGGCACCATCAGGTATATACTGCCGCCCCGAAGGTCTTTGTGAGATGAATGTGAGAGGAGTCTGAAGTGGAGCATCCATGATATTTTAGTATCCTCCTCTGTACTACCAGTTTTTTTCCTGGGGGTTCAGTACGCTTTTTAAAAAACACTATTTTCCAAAAATCTAGCAGACAGTGGGTGAGGGGTCCCGGGGCATGATATGGGGCCAGGAATAAAATATCATACCAAAAAAGGCCCAGATTTTTTTCCTGCGTACAGCGACAGGAAATCAATTTCTGTCTGTTGTGATTGAGGGGGGGTTGATCTATCAGTCTGTGTATGTAAGGCATCAGGAAATCAATCATGAATGACTCTGATAATGGGTAAGTTTGTAGAATTCCCAAGGTTAGTAGCCAGGAATTTGAAGGTGGATGGATCAAATGGGAGTTTACTAGAACATATCTAAATGCCAAACCCCAGGAAAAAATGTACCATGATTAATTGAGGGGGTATGATTCTTTACATGACTTTGCAAAAGGGTACAGACACATATGTTCACTGCCCAGGGGTTGGTAAATGTCCCATTTTGGGAATATTGGACATCACCTTATAGTAGCCATTATAGACCATATACCTAATGGTTGGGTGATGTTCAATGGGGACATTTAATGACCCACCTTCACCAACAAAAAAAGTGACTTCAAGAGGCCAAGGCGCAGGGGTCAAAAATAAAATCCAAGGGGCTGGACCTTTTTTGACTGAATACTTGCGGATGATCTTCGAAGGTTGGCCCCACAGGAAAAAAGTCGCATCACCAGGCCAATCATCCACAGATAGGACATGATGGGACGAATTCAAGAATTTTGTGTCAACGCGCGCCCAAATTACAAAACACATGTTTTTTGCTGAAAATGCATTTGTCCTTGCAAAAGGGTACAGACACACATGTTCAGCTTCACCAACCAAAAATGTGACTTGAAGAGGCCGAGGCGCAGGTGTCAAAAATAAAATCCAAGGGGCTGGACCTTTTTTTGACTGAATACTTGCGGATGATCTTCAAAGGTTGGCCCCACAGGAAAAAAGTCGCATCACCAGGCCAATCATCCACAGATAGGACATGATGGGACGAATTCAAGAATTTTGTGTCAACGCGCGCCCAAATTACAAAACACATGTTTGTTTGCTGAAAATACAGTTGTCCTTGCAAAAGGCTACAGACACACATCTTCAGCTTCACCAACCAAAAAAGTGACTTGAAGAGGCCGAGGCGCAGGTGTCAAAAATAATATCCAAGGGGCTGGACCTTTTTTTGGCCGAATTCTTGTGGATGATCTTCAAAGGCTGGCCCCACAGGAAAAAAATCGCATCACCAGGTCAACCATCCATAGATAGGAAATGATGGGACAAATTGAAGAATTTTGTTCCAACGCGTGGCCAAATTACAAAACAGGCGATTTTTCCTGAAGATACATTTGTCCATGCAAAAGGGTTGCGCATTGCCGTGGGCATTTTGCCGGACCGCACTCGTGAAGCCGTGGACTCTGAAAAACTGCGAGCTGTTAGCCGGGAAGTCAGGTGCCAGGACTTCATTTTTTTCCGTATCAGATTGAGGGGGGGAAGATATGGCATGTTACCAACGCAAGCATCCAGGAAATAATTTTTTTACTTGGATATCAGAGGGGTAATTTTATTGGATGTTGGACGTTGGGCACCAGGAAATTGGCAAAGAAAATTCAAAAAGGTGGTTGGAAGTGAGATTTCGGCTTCAGAGGTTAGGAGCCAGGAATTTAAAGCTCTAAAACCACTCTCAAAGGTTAGGGGTCATCATTTTAGACCGATTTTCTTCTAGGACTGTACCCCACGTTGTACCGACGGGGATTTTTAGTGGATGATGGAAGAAATCCCGTAATGGATGAATTGGAGACTGCGGCTTGGTCAGGTGCAAATTTTCATCAAGCTGCAGGACATCAGGTAGCCAGTGTACCATCTAGGGGTGCATGTTTGGGACCGTTTATATAGGAGTTATATCCCCACTGCTTGGGGTTATTTTGTCCATCAACAACCCCAAAAACAACTCGTGAGTTTCTGCTGAGGCACAGCGCTGATGCTAAGTCGAGTGCTACTAGACATGGAAGTCTCGTGTTTGGAGGCCCTCAGGGCAGTTGAGCTTGGCCTGGCAGGCGGTTTCTCGGACGAGTTGGGAATGGCTGGCGCTGCTCTTCGACAAGTTTGCGGGATGTACATGGATGTGCCAACAGTTTATATGATTGGGGTTATGTTTGAGGGGCAATCACAATGAGAACTGGCTGGTGGCTTCCAAAAGTTCTTACATTTTTCATAGATGAGGATCCGTATTGACTTTCATATTTGGGGCCTGAAAGCACCAACCAGGTCTCCCCTTGGCAGCCCAGGTCCACATTCGCAGCAGCAGCGCAGCAGTGCGCAAAAATGGCCGCTGTTTTTTTTTGGGGGGGGGTTCAGGGGTCTCCTATTTTTCAGTACCATTCAATACCATTTAGTACCATGTTAGTACCATTACGGTAGCACATGTTAGTACCATTTAGTACCCGCATGATGCTCCATGTATGGCATGAATATTCCTCCCATGCCTGGGTGGTCCAGACACCAAACCAACAAAAGCATTCGGGTGTGTGTATTTACGCATTCACACATGGATTTTGCCACGTACGCATATATGTATAATAATATATATATATATGTTACCCCCACTGAAACCTACCATTTTTTCATATTCATCACATGGTTGGGTCAAGAGGGGGTTACCTTACATACAGGCTTATTTTGAGGTTTTGGGGAAATTTTGGCAATAGTTTCAGGAGGGGGTACTGTATATGTATATATAGCAGTGTAGCAAGCAATTTAGTCTGATTTAACGTAACTTAACTCAATGATAGCATTCTGGGAAGAATGCATTCAGAATGCATTCCGTGCTAAATCAAAGATCTAAGATTTTCGCAGGACTCCTGAACAAATCTTAGACTTTCCAAACCAAAATCTAAGATCTAAGATTCCCCAGGAACCCTGAGCAAATCTTAGATTTTCCTGACCAACATCCAAGATCTAAGAAAGCCTGGAAAATCATTGAGCACACCGTGAATTATTTGTACAGATGAACAAAATAGCATTTTTCCCTTGAATGAAAAACTGAGGAGGTCTATTTTGCTTTTCGTTTTTCTCCGTGTTTGTTTTTGGTTTTACAGCCTGGCTTTTGTGGCTTCTGTGGCTTTTGTGGGTGTGTGGTTTTTGTGGCTTTCCATGCTTTGCCTATCTATCTATCTACCTGTCTGTCTATCTATCTATCTATCTATCTGTCTAATCTAACCTAATCTAACCTAATTTAATCTAACCTAATCAAACCTAATCTAATCTAGTCGTATCTAATTTTATTTGGTTTTATTTTATCTTATCTTATCTATCTAATCTATCTAAAGTATGTATCTAAAGTATCCATCTCAAATATCTACCTAATCGATCTGAAGTATCTATGTAAAATATCTATCTAATCGATCTAATCTATCTAATATATCTAATCGATCTAGTCGATCTAATCTATCTATTTTTCTAATCTATCTCATGAATCTATCTATCCACTGAATCTATGAATCTATCCATCTATATATCTATCCAATATCTATATTATCTTATCTTATCTTATTTTATCTTTCTAGTCTAACTAATCTAATCCAATCTAAACTAATATTATCTTATCTTATCTTATCTTATCCTATCTATCTATCTATCGTTCGATCGATCGACCGATCTATCGATCTATCGATCTATCGATCTATCGATCTACCGATCTATCGATCGATCTATCTATCTATCTATCTTATCCTATCTATCTACCTATCTATCTATCTATCTGTCTATCTATCTATCTATCTATATCTATCTATCTATCTATCTATGTACCTATCTATCTATCTATCGATCGATCGATCTATCTATCTATCTATCTATCTCTCTTATCCTATCTATCTACCTATCTATCTATCTATCGATCGATCGATCTATCGATCTATCGATCTATCGATCTATCTATCTATCGATCTATCTATCTATCTATCTATCTATCACTATCTATCTATCTATCTTATCCTATCCATCTACCTATCTATCTATCTGTCTGTCTGTCTATCTATCTATCTATCTATCTTTTCACACACACACACACGCACCTTGTATCCCTACATGTCCCTTAATCCAACCCTCAACGGCCTTTAAATAGACCCTAAACCAACCCTAAATAACCCTAAATAAACCCTAAACCAACCCTAAATAACCCTGAATAACCCTTAACCAACAAGAAATAAACCCTAAACAAACCCCAAATAAACCCTAAACCAACCCTAAATAACCCTGCTGAATAAACCCTAAACCAGCACTAAATTAAGCTTAAAAATCTTAAACCAACCCTGAACCAAACCTCAAAAAAAACTAAGCCCACCAACACTATGATAGCATTCAATGCCACTATTTAGACCCAACAGGGTTGTGCTTCAACCTATGTTCTACATGTTCACCATGTGCATGTTATGCAAGGAAAAATCGATTGAACACATGGAAAAATCCGTTGTAACCATGTAAAACTCACTGAACATGGAATAATCTATGAAAACTTTGGGTTAATCAATGAACGCCATGGAAAAATCGAGTAAAATCATGGAAAAAATCGATGAACCGTGCACATGGCAAATTCTAGCTCCAAAATTCAGCAAAGTACAAGTTTTTGCTCCGAAATGTAGCAAATAGCAAGGAAAAGTGCCCCAGACTGAAAAAAAAACGCACCCAAAAACTAATTGACAAGAGCAGACTTGTTCAAAGTACTACTGCATCTATTGAGGTGTTGTATGCCAAAGCAATGTCGAATTGTCTAGAAGAAATGCCCCACCGTGTTTACGGAATGTATCACTCTTGTCAATGGAACATTGCAAAAAAGTACTGTATGTAGTGCTATACTACAACTCTTTTCGAAGTATATTACTGTTTCCAGTGAATACTGCATAGACTAAGAGAGCTTTCTTATTAAAGTAATTCTGTGCCCTTCCAAGTCACTTTTCTTCAGAAGGGGCACTGTCAATCTCACAGAGGTAGCATGTGTGAGTTTTTTGTTTCGGCAAAAATGGCTCACATTTGTTCATTTCAAGTATACACAATTACTGTCAAAAAATGAGTGCATACTGACTCTAGCAAGCACACTGTAGCAGTACTTGTGCCACATGTGCAGCATTTTCTTTTAAACAACCAACTTGTTTTTCAACAAATATAGTGTCACTTAAAGGAAAACACGTATGTTCTTCAAAGTAATGATTGACTACATGTCTGAAGTTAGTCTTATTTTATTTGAAGATATACTGCATTTGATTGAAAAATGCCTTGTATGTTGCAGGGACTTTTTGTGCAACGTGCTTCTGTACATTATGAAGTGGGTCTGTGCTCATGTTTTGAATTAAGGAATGCATATTTACATTTTGGGGAAAAACACTACCTGATCGAAATGAAGAGATATATTTTCAAGAGAGAAGTGGCTTCTGCAAAGGAATGCTACCTGCTACCTATTGAAAAGGAATCCTTTTTTCGCTTATGGAATGCTACACCCTGTGAATGAAAGTGTTTGTTTGTAAAGCCTGCTCTTGTCAATTAGAATTGGTTCTTCAAGAGAAGGATGCATGGTTGATCGTCTCTGTTAGTCATTTACAGTTTTTTCACTGTCTTTTTCAGATTTGGGGAAAAGACCCAAAGTTGAATGCGTTTTTTTCATTTAGGTTGAATCACTACTTAAAGGAAACTTTGCAGAGAGGTGGAGGTACTAGCAGGTACGTAAATTATACTTAAAACATAGTTTGGAAGGGGTAAGAACTAAGAGGTCGTAGGACCTTCTAAGACCCACACATCCAAAGTATTGAGCCACTGCAGTGGTACAACAAGAGACAGAAGCTACATAGTAAGGAAAAAGAGGCCAAAGACACATCTACCATGTTGATCATCAAATAATAATATGTCTGCAAGATTTGAACGTGTACAAAATCCAAAATTCATGTGCCACAAGAAGGAACAAAAACATTGTAAAAACCAATGTGAAGCTTAAAATTGACATTTGGCCACAGCGCCGTGCGCATTCTGTCAATGTTTGAGTCGAAACTCCTTGCTGGGAGCCCAATACGGTAGTCGAAAACGTTGCAAATACCATCAAAATATGTCATTGTATCTACACATGAAGCATCATAACTCATCACACTCAAACATCCAAAGCCTTCAAATGAATGAAAGAATGCTGGTTGTTTTTTGAAGGCAAAAACTCAAAAACAATCAAAAACACTGTAAAACACAATAAGAATATAAGAAATCAAAACCGGTAGGTTTCAGAGGGGGTGAGCATGCATATATATATATATATATATATATAAAGAATAGATATAGATGTGTGTGTGTGTGTCATTCAAACATATATACATATGCATATTTATGTTTGAAGAGGAAATCATCCAGCCGCATCCAGCCTATGTTTTTACGCATATGTCATGTGAACCATGTGCCATGACTAGTACTCAGTTAGAAGTTAGAAGAGTACCTGGATGAGCACAGCTCTACTTGTATAATGTCCATGCTACATTCCCTTGTTTTGTGGTATGCATTTTGTAGACATATGTTGCGCCAACACAGTTCCAGTAGACAATTCCTAAAAAAACATATTGTTTAATCATTGCCATTTGCTGGTTATTCTGTATTTGACAAATTAATACTCTCCAGATATCTAACGTAGCCATGGAAATTATCAATTTGCTTGCAGAATATTTAATATTTACCTATTTATTATCATGACCATCATCCATCGTGTTCCATGGCTATGTTGGAGTACCCGAGGGTATCCCATGTCCATAAATTTCCAACTATGACTACCGGGTAAAACCTATTCTTACTATGAAAGTTATATACCAGTTGTTTCCAATGTTAGTACGGTTTTACTTTTGAAAAACTGCTTGCTAGCAAATATATATATATATATATGTTATACATAGGAATATAGGGTATGCACCCTATCTATCTATCTATCTATCGATCTATCTATCTATATATATATATATATATCCCAGTTCCATTCCACCCACACACATAAATAAATATATATATATATATAATACACTTATCCCAGTTAGATTACTGCATATAAACATTCACCCTCGGTGAGTCAAACGTGGCAATGGACAATCCCCAATTGAGCATTTCATTTATGGTGGGTTTTCCGTCCACGTTTGGTTCCAAGAGGGCATGTTCCTATCACATCCGAATTATCCCGATCATTGTCCCAACCCTATCCCTATAAATCTATTTAAGCCTAGTATATGTCACATTATATCCCAAATATTGTCCCAATCATTATCCCAATTATATCCTTATAAATCCGTGTAAGCATGGTATAGATGACATTATATACATTTTTTTGCTCCAATCATGATTCGGATTAAATCCCTACTTCTTATCGTTGTTGGTTAACACGTTCATTTTGCATCATTCGAATATCTAGTCTCCAGACCCCACTGCGTCGGCTGCGAACTGCTCCAGGACGTGATCACGGCCAACGCCGGCGACAGCCGCGCGGTGATGTGTCGCAAGGGGCAGGCGGTGGAGCTGTCGTATGACCACAAGCGGCTTGGCGGATGCGGCCGGATCTGGATCGACCCGGAGAAATGATCAAAAATCAACGGTTAGAGTTGGAATTATCCAATGGGATATTAATGAGTTGGAATTTCAGGGCCCTTTAAAAGATTGAGAACCTAAAATAGACATACCATATGTTGGGCCGTGTGTTGGGGGTATATCCCCTTACAACGTGACCACTGCTTCCTGTCAGGCCAGCTTCTGAGACTGAAAAGAAGCGGATTGAAGCATCTGGTGGATGGCTGGAGGATGGGACTGGTATCACTAGGGGGGAGGATTTTACCATTGCGGTTGGAGCATCCCCCCAAAAGATAGAAAAGTAAATCGTACCTATTGTAGCTGGAGTTTACCTTTCTTTCTTGTTTGGCGGTACTATAATGTTCGCAAGCCATGGTTGGTTTTTCCATGCATGACGATACATCACACTTATGCGCACAAATATGGGTTAATGTCACATCGACGCTGCCAATTTGCAAAATTATGATTATAACCAAATACTCACACCATAAACCAGATCAATTCATTCTTGTATAATTTAGGTTGGAGACTAATGATACCAATGTTGGATACTTGCCGAAGCATCAATTATTGAAATTATTGTGATTGATTCTCCTACAAATATCAATATATATATATATATAGATATTGATCATTTCGCTAGCTAGCTCTTACCAGCCACTAACTCACTAGTATCACCAACATGACCAACCAGTGATTCAGTAACCATCTACTCACTAATATTAAAGTAACCAACTAGTAATTGCCAATATCCATGCACCAATCTTACTAATTCACCAATAATAACCAACTAGTACCAGTTTTAGTCATATTGATGAATACTGGTGATATCCGATGATATTGGTTCATCAATGGATACCATATCATGACAATTATTTATCAATTTCACAAATATAGTGGTTGATTCACCAATATAATCAGCAATTGGTGGTTCACTAGTATTGGTGATTTATATTTGTTACTAATTCATGACTATTATAAGGGTTACTAGCCAACTATTTGGTTACTAATTTTACTTGTGGTTAGTACCCAACTAATATGACTAATGAACAACTATTATTACTAATTATTACGAACTACTATAATTCATTGATATTAGCAACCAACTTTTCCGAAGCACGAAGATTTCCAAGCGCCCAGGACACGGCGGGCGGCGCACGCGTCAATGGGAACTTGAACCTGAGCCGGGCCATTGGAGATTTGGAGTACAAGAAGTGCCTTGGTCATCCCTGGTTGGTGATTTATTGCTGGTTGGTGGTTTGGAACATGGCTTTTATATTTTCCATATATTGGGAATAATCATCCCAACTGACTAATTTTTTTAGAGGGCTTGAAGCCACCAACCAGATCGAAATTCATTGGTATTTTTGAGTTGAGTGGATGTATATAACTGATAGATTGGTTGAATTGGTCGATGATCAGGGTTTGTAGGAAGGAGTTTAAACTTTTAGTCAGAACATATATGCTCATATATGGGGATATGATTAATGTCAAATATGTTTTGGCTTATCACAAATCCGTTCTTAACCAGTCAGTAAAGGGACGACGTTGTAGGCTTTTGAACACCGCTCACTAGATGGATTGATTGTGGTTATGGGAACTGTCCCATCCCCCAGTTCATGTTGATTGCGGTACACCCCCCAATGAAAAAGGTTCCGAAGATGTGTAAATCACGCATTTTTCCTCACTAAACCTCGGGGTCTTCATAGCAGTCCTATCTAACTCAGCACTGGGATCCGGGGATCCACATCTCCGAGGCGCAGCGATTTGAAGCCTGAGGAGTCCGTTGGGCCAAGCTTTGGGACTTTGGGTGACGTTTTGGACAACGCGACTGGTGAAACGACTTGGTGATTCTTTGGTGTGAAATCAATAGCCTGCTTTCAACCAAGAGCATCTATACAAAGCCATTGCTGAAATTTAAGGGTTTGTCATGGAAAACTTCTTCGAACTTCACTGTAGAGATAGTTTTCAAGGGAAATATCCCTTGGCATTTGATACCCTTCGGTAATTCAACATGGCAATGTGAAATCCCTGGGCTAAATGAAATGGAGGATCTACTGGGAAAAGGGTGTTTCATTGGCTTGTTTTGTTTGGTTACCGGAAGCTATATTCCCAATTATTATCCCAGTTGTTATCCCAATTGTTATCCCAATGACAATACCCCAATGATTATACCCCAATGATTTTACCCCAATGATTATACCCCAATGATATCCCAATGATGTTCTTATAAATCTCCGTGTAAATCCCATTCGGAATATTCATGTTGATTCCGATCAAAAGGTGGCCACGAGGGTAACCATCACTTCGATCATCCAAAGAGGATCGAAGGAGTTGTTCTGCTATGAACAAGTGGTTGGTTTAAGGGAATACCTATATACAGGAAATCATTGACTCTAGGAGTTGTTCTGGCAGATTCCCTGCAAGTCTGCTGGCTAGGAGCTGATCACTTGATGGTCAGCATTCTATTGCTGTGTTGATTTCATTGAAATTCCCAGAAAGAATTTTCCCTCTGGTAAAATCGCATAACTGTGGAAAATCACCGTTCTTGGTAAATCATCCGCAAATATATGTCAATTTTCAATATGTAAGAATTTTCCAGAGTTTACAGGAGCAAACCATTTGCTCCACACCTGACATTGTCGTGCGAGAGCTCACACCAGCACCTAGGCGCACATAGGGGTGGCGTTTGGAGCTGCCAATAATTTACCCATGGCCAAGCGGGTTTGACACCCCCAACTTATGGTTATTCTCAGGGATAAAATGGTGGAGAGCGGAATGGTCAGAATGGTAAACCATGATAGACCGTAAGACACGCAAGACTTCTCAGTTCCTAATGCCATGGAGGGGTGTAAACTTCCTACGGGCAGGGGCGCCATCATCACAAGTTGTCCGCTAAAAGGTAGGGATGCACCGCAGCGTCAGCTCAGGAAGACGAGTTTATCGTCTTAGCTTGCGTCTTGGTCATGAATGTATGGGATGTGAATGGGCTCTTTTCAGCCATAGTTGGACGGAACAACACCGTACTGAACGTGTTTTTCAGGTTTGGTTTATTGTCATATGATTAGAAATCATGACCCGTGCGAGCATGTGGTTTTGTGTGAGGCCTGGAGAAGGGATGTTCCAGATTCCAGAGCAGTGAAGAAGAGAAGTCTCGCGTGGATGCAAAAGGTACAAAATAGGATTCGGATTTCAATGGTATGTCCAATTCTTCAAACCATTGCATGAATAGGACAGAGACAGCTTTACCACGTACCTGTGCGATCGCCATGACCGCTACTACGCTCTTTTCATACCAACAGCATCCAACAGCTATAGCTTGTAACTTGTATGTTTCTCTGGCTCACATGGTCAAGAATGAGATGATGCATCGTATTTCCAAATATCTTCCATGTATACCTCATAATGATGATACTCGAAATTGATAATCGTCCCATGTATATACTGTAACATCCCAGTCTAGTATTTTTAAAGCCTCTATTTGGATATGAATCTTGCAACTCTCAGTTCATAACATCCCAATAGACTTGGCATACTTGGTTACAAGTTGGGTGAGGAATCGGGCATGAGTCCCATCTTGAGGTGATGGCGTTTGGGATGTCATGTCCAATCAGGACTCTGGGTGCGCCGCCATAGCATGAAACAGCCATTTCAAGTGGAGAAAGTGGAGAAACAATGATCAACCTTTAGGTTCCATGGCTACCCATGGCTTTTTTTTTGGAGAAAACCATGGATCTCTAGGCAGGAATTTGTTCAATCTATATATATCCATAGGTCCATAAAGGTCATCCCAGCCGAGTGCCCAGGACATTTGCGACTTCATCCGGCCTCGCCTTGCCATGTGGCAGAAATCCGCTGCGCCTGTATTTTTCGGTGTGTTTGCTGATTCGGTAGAATTGACCAATAGAACAGTGAAACACCAACGAGATTGGAGGAATCAGCGTTTCGAATTTGTTTGCGATTGATCTAGGTTGGGGACATCACACATGCAGCCAGCACAAGTTGTGAGGACGCATAACACTGGCAACGAACGTTCATTTTACATAACATGAGTTTGCATATTGAGTATATATGAAGCAGTACGAAAGATTGATGGGATCCATAATTTATGTTTGGGATTCCTGGCAGCAAATTGAATCCATTTCCCCCCGCCACCAAAAAAACATGATCACATCCACGATAATATACTTGTACCTCCGTTGAAACACCAAATTTCTTGGCAATTGGAAGCAGTGCAAGGCCTATTTTGGATCATACAATCCTTTTAGTTGCTTCAATTCAACACTTCAACTTTCTGCTCGGCTCAATCTCAACTTTTCGGTGGTTTCAGTCCCCATTCGTAACTAATGTGAACCAAATCCCCCATGTCCCACACCGCTGTGTTGAATCATCCCTGCCCTAATGTGGTATACCCGATAAACAATCCCCCAGTCATCACCATTTTTACAGGTGGTATAAACCATTCCCAAATGGGTGGTTTATGACATTGTTTTAACCACATTCATACTATAACCAAGTTCACTGTCCCCAAATGGTAGGTCCATTCACGGCATTGGGTTGCCCACATTGGCCGCAAAGGAAAAGAGGATGGAGCTCAAGGACATCGCCGAGGAGGTCCTCGAACGCTGCTGCTCTGAGGACCGTGACATACGGGTGACTGCGACTGTAGGGACAGAATTGGACAGGTGATGTAGGAACATAGGCTCAAAGGGGGATAGGGGCCCATTTACGGGATGTCCGCCGTAGAGCAGCCATGAACCCAATGAGACAGGTCAGGCAGACTGCAACAAAACAGAAAGAGAAAGAACAGAAGAAAAGCAAACCTTTGGCAAGAAGCCTTCAAGAAGACTACTCAGGCAGCGAGGAGAAAAAAGATGAACACATGCAAGAATCAGAAGAAGAGTCAAGCAGCAATAGTCAATACAGTCGCTACAAATCCAAACACAAGACAGACAGACAAGACTCCCAGAGTGTGACGACCCAGCGTCGCATCTGGCAAAGGAAAAATGACTCCATTGACAGGATGAAGACGGCAACCCCAATCCGGCAAGGAGGATTCAAATCCCCCTTGACAAAGAAGCCAGAGACAATACAAGAAACCCCCAATGAGGAGAAAGAGGACGACAGAATTGAGGCACATTTACGACAACACGCGAGAGAAATAGCCAACCTGAAAGGACAGATTGCAGAAAACGACTACAAGACAGAAACAGTGCAAAGACAAACAGCCTACCTATTGCACAAGAACTCAAAAAGAGAAGAAGAAGAAGAAGAAGAAGAAGAAGAAGCAGGAATGCTTGCAACAATCTTTATCAAAACCTGACCATGACATTCACAGACAAAAAAGGAAGACTCTCAAACTACGCACGGCTTCGCTTCAGCAACCAAGGGTTGCGAGACCAATTCACATATCATTGGTACAAGCACATACCCAAACTACACAATACACTGCACTACTATGACCCTCATCACCGAAGAAGCACAAACGACAAACTCATCGTGCGAGCGCAATTCTCACAAGAAAGGATGATGAGAAGTGCTTTCATCAAGGCAGGAAAGGAAGTACTTAAGGCCTTTGGTCTCGAAGAAAACATTTGGATGAACGCAGATGCCTGCACAATCTCGGATGACAAAGGGCTTCTCCTTTGGATCGTCTTCAGGCATTCTACAGCCTCAGCTGTCGTCTTTGCAGACAAAACACAGTGTTCCAACCCATCCACGACCACTTTGAGGAAAGCCTTTGGCGAATTCGCAACAACAGAACAGGAAAAGGTCAAGGAGGAGAAGAACAAAGACCAGCAGAAGGCAAAGGTAAGGAAAAGGGAAAAACAAAGGACTCCAAGGGCAAAGTGGGAAGGGCAGCTTTTGACTTCAACTTCGATTACCGACGCCCATTCTACATCAAGTATGTCAAAGTGGACAACTGGGAGACACACAAGGATATACAATACGAAGAAGACTACGTAAAGACAGTGGAAGAAAAGCTTTGGGAAGAAGCAGGTATGGATACAGAGGAGTGACGCCAGGATACAGTATGTGAGAAGCCTTTCAAGGCAACATATGAGAAGGCATCTTTGCCACCCAGATATATGAGAAGCGTCAACGACGCAACAGGAAATATAAGAACTCTTTCGCGGAAAAAAGCGTTCGCGCGTTGCATGAAAGTTATCCAGAGGGTACCCTCACAAGGAGAGCCGGGAGGATCGCGCAGCGCACCCATGCTAGCAGTGTCCACAAACCCTACGCCCCCACATCTGCACAGATCCAAGGGAAACCTCAGAAACAGCACAACTAAAAAACAAGACGCGGAAAGAGAAATAAGAAGCACGCACAGGAAAGACTTGCAGAGAAAAATCTACATAGAAAACAAAACCGTAAGACATGGAGACTGATAAAACACGCAGATGTAACTCTAGTGCGCAATCTGGTTGCGGGCTCACTTGTTCCAACAGCAACCCAGGAAACCGCTACAGCCAAGAATGCACAAAACCAAAGTTTCCCAAACCAAACCTCCGGGAAGGACCTTCTCAAGACCTTTTCAAAACAAAAGCTCGCCTGCAGTACAAAAGACATGTTCATGAGAGATGTTCGGAGGTCAGGCCGCTGATTTCCTGAGAGGGGTTGCATTTTGGAGCATCAGGTCTTCAGGTTTGCTGAGATGATGTTGTCAAGTTCAAAATTTGAGGACGTCTCGCAGAATTGCTGAGTTTTTGATGTTGTCAAGTTCAAAAACTGAGGATGACTCGCAGAATAGCTTCGTTTTCAAACTTGCAGATAGATAGATAGATAGAAAGATAGATAGACAGACAGACAGATAGATAGATAGATAGACAGACAGAGAGATAGAGAGACAGAGAGATAGATAGATAGATAGATAGACAGATAGATAGATAGATAGATAGAGAGATAGAGAGATAGAGAGATAGAGAGATAGAGAGATAGAGAGATAGAGAGATAGAGAGATAGAGAGATAGAGAGATAGAGAGATAGAGAGATAGATGGATGGATAGATAGATAGATAGATCGGTAGGTAGGTAGGTAGGTAGGTAAATAACCAGAGAAAGAGAAAGAAAGAGAGAGAAAGAGAGAGAGAGAGAGAGAAAGAGAAGAGACCTGGCGCTCCATCAGCGGCTTCGCTTTGTTATCCGTGATTCACAACAACCAACCTCTCCTATAGGTTTCCTATTTTTGAAACTTCCGCCACCGCCTTGTGCGGTACTACTGAAACTGAAAGTGGACCTGATATTGCTTTTGATACAGACCATGCAGTTTTAACCACAAACATTCGAACCAAACTTAGAAAGAAAGACTGCTCGAAACGACGAAAGACTGCCAGATTCAGAAACCCAAACCAGCAGGCAAAGATGAGATTCAACGATGAGATCCGAGCAAATTTCGACTTTTGTTCATCCCGGGCCGGTGTACAAGTGAACAACAAGAATTTCTCACAAGCAATCAAACAGGCCGCAGAAAAGTTTCTAACCAAAATACCTACCGAACAAAAGCAAGCGTACTTATCTAAAGCAACTTGGGATTTGATTGAAAATAGACAAGCGGCTCGGGCACAGAGCAACTCAGACCTTGAACAGCAACTCAATGCAGCCATCAAGAGATCAGCAAGATGCGACAAGAAAAAGTGGAAACTGAGGATGCTCGAAGATTTTTCATCCGCCAGGGCAAAATGGAAAGGCGTTAAGCTTGAAAAGTCTACATTTAAACCTTCTTTTTATAAGTTAAAAAAATATTCATTGCCAATCAGTTCCACTAGACAAAAAAGCCGACGCGCTAGCGGAATATTTAGAACGACATTGGGTGTGTATCCAACACCTACCACCAGACAAGGTAGACAAGAGAGAAGTAGTGAACACGCAACCACCTATCAATATAGGATCCATCACGATTGAGGAGGTACATGATGCTTTACGCTCATCAAAAACAAACAAAGCCCCAGGCCCAGACAGCCTCACAATCGAATTGTACAAATATCTAGACGAAGACAACATGAGGTTGCTGGCGAGAATCCTGAACCAAATGTGGACTGAAGAGTCGTACCCTGATGATTTGCCTACGCAGAAGTTGTTTCTATTTTTAAAAAAGGCAACCCAGAGCTTCCTGAACACTACGGTCCTATTTCTTTGCTGAACTCATCATACAAAATTTTGACCAAAATGTTGCACAAAAGAATTGCAGACGCCGCTGATCAGTTTGTAAGTGACACGCAATTTGGATTCAGGAGGGGCAAAAGTACTTCAGAACCTCTAACCTACAACAGAAACAATCAAATAACGTTCGCAGATGGGCAAAAGTTGAAAAGTGTGGACAAAACTATCTATTTGGGAACGCAGATCAGTAAAAGGGTGAACCCTAAGATTGACATCAATCGACGCATCTCGAGCACAATGCCGATACTGAAAAGACTTGACTTGTTCTGGAAACAAGCGCGGGTGCCAACCAAATGGAAAATTCAAGCATTTAACGCAGTTTTGTGTTTCCAAACTCTTGTACAGCCTGGAAGCACTGCAACCAACAGAAGCTGCGGCAAGTAAACTGGATACTTTCCAATTAAAAGGTCTCAGAAAAATCTTGAAAATGTCCACAACCTACATCGACCGAGCAAATACCAACCATGAAGTCTACAGACGTGCTAATTTGGAAATTGGCCTAGGCGCAGAGGAAAGCATCCGTCCGTTAAGTGATGTTCTACAGGAAAAGCGAAGAAAAGTACTGGGGCATATAATCAGAAGACCAAGAGATCACCCACAACATCAAGCCACTTTCGCTACAAGAAATCTTTTGCCACAACAAGTTGAAAACAGAAGGGTGGGTCGCCCTAGAGCGGCGTGGACGTATGAAACAATGAAAGATTGCTGGCGCAGAAAATTTCACAATATACCATTTCAAGTACAGAACAGGCAGCACCGTGAACAAATAAAAACATGGGCTCTCAACCGAGAAGATCCTTTTTGATGTTTTTTTTCCCACCTTTAGGACGAACAGCTGCTGTAGTGGTGCCAACGGGTCTCACCCAGACCTATGGTTTTGAAAAAATGTATGAAAATGTAGGAACATGGTATGATGGAAATCCGCTTGGGGAAGATAAATGGAGTTTTCCTAAAATGGGGGTACCCCCAGTTATCATCCATTTTGATAGGATTCCCCAGCTGTCATCCATTTTAATAGGATTTTCCCTGATTTTCCATGATAAATTAGAAAGCTATCGGGGTACCATGGGGTACCCCCATGACTATGGAAAGCCCCAAATGAACATCATCGGAGCACTGGGGAAACGTGGGATCAAAGCAGCCCCGGGAAGAGAATGGGGATGCTTTTTGGGATGAAACTCGAATCTTCGAGGTAAATTTGGTGACATTGGTTTTAGTCCTAAAGGATTGATACATATATATATATATATTTTTTTTTTTGGGGGGGGGATTGATATTATTTAATGAGGATAATTTTATGCATGGCTAAGATCTTGAGATATCTTGAGATTCCACCTGCAAAGTGTGCATATTCACTAGCAAGGAATCAACAGAAACCGGTGTTACCCTCCGGTAATCAGTGGCAATTGGAAATCCACTAGAAATGGTGGTTTCAATAGGAAAATAACCTATAAATAGTGTATTTTCCATTGCCATGTTTGTTTACCGGAGGATATACAGTAACCGGCAAAAAATGCAGATGAACTGACTGCTTGGGGACTGTACGCTAAATGTTCATGTTCGGCCCAGCGATACGTCCCAGGCATCCGCCAAGCCGCAGTACGTACATCCCTAAAATCCAATAGTTTATGACCGGTTTGTTGCTCTTAACATTCCCATTTTGGGATGCAAATCTTCGACAAACCAGGCTCACAATGGATAGCAGCAAAATGAATAGTGATCGTGGATTTGCTGAAGATCATTATCTATTTATTTACTCAACCCATTGTTTCATCAACTATCTGGGTGACTTTTGTTAATGAGTTTACTTTTTAGTGCACGCTCAAGCAAATCCAAGCGATTCATGATATCATGATTATGTTTTTGCGAATCAACCCGCCTCTTCAAGAGCTTCTTACAAGGACCTGCACAAGATCATGCAAAGGCCTGACGCATTCCACTAGGATCTCCACAAGATCTCGTCGCAAGGAATCGTAAAAGACGTTGACCAAGATCTCCATGTCAGGACCCCTAAGAGAATCTCACAAGATCGTCATAAAACGACCTCCTGCTGCTGCTGGAGCGGATCTTACAAGATCTTGATACAACAACCTCTCAAAACCTTCCCGCAAGAGCTTTCATACCAGCATCTCCAAGACATGTCATCTGCAAGATCTTCGCACAAGGACCTCTTAGAGAGGACCCCACCAGGATCTCCACAAGATCTTCTGCTCATCATCATCATCATCATCATCATCATCATCATCATGATCTTCATCGTTAATAACCATTAATAACAATTAATAACCATTAATAATCATTGATAACCATTGACAACCATTCTATAATAACCATTGATAACCATTAACAACCATTATTTAATAACCATTGATAACCATAAACAACCATTATATAATAACCATTGATAACCACTGATAAACCACTACCATCATCATCATCACTCGCCACAGTAGGCACCGCAAATCTCACCCCAGGACCCAGCCAAAACAAATGGCCTGGGCACTGACAATATGACCGTCGCTGGGTAGGTTGGATGCGGACGTAATGCCATGAGGCACCTGGTGGTTTCTCAAACATGGTGGATCCCCGGTGGATCCCCAAGTCACCAAAGGTTTCAATACTAAAATGGTTTCAATTTAAATGATTTTCGGGGTACATCCATTTTAGGAAACCTCCATTTTGGTCCGGGGTGGAGTTCTACTTGTTGAGAAGTCCCTGTCTATTCCTCCTCAAATCCTTACCTTGGGATTCGAGACATCTTCGGCACAGCTGTGTGGCAGCAGTTCATCAATGGAATTGGACTCTGACCCGAACTGGGTTGTCTCATCAAATACTGTGATGTATTGTGATGTGTATATCCATGTTACATCTGTTTGCGGTCATTTCAACGATCATCGCGTTATTTTCGTTTAGGTGTGTTTTTAAATAAGTGATTATTTTCAAATATCATGTCAACGTAAGTGATTATCATTGTTGTTATTTTCTGTTTCGGGTGCATGCAATTGCATGCACTTCCTAAGGAAAAAATGTGATGAAAACTACGGATGCACACGGCATGACAAGCCATGGATGAAAGTCGGCCGTGTCGCAGCTGAGGTGATCATCGTAAAGCTCAACGAGTCCTCAACATGGGCCGTGGGCGCTGAGTCGTAGGCGGTTCAATCAGGCTACTTCGCAAAAACAGACATGAAACCCGGTAAACAATTTTTGGAAGAATTGTTTTCTAGCTGAAAGAGATCAGAATTTGGGATGACTTCACAAAAACTGATGTTTTTTGGACTGCTGGACGCCTTCTCGTCTTTCGACGTTTGGACTGGGTCAAGTCCAAATCCGTCTCTTTGGTTCGCACTGCGAACATGGCTTTGTGCTTGCGACCAGGACATGTCCAACTCAGGAAATGTGCGACAGCAAATGCTGGTTCAAATCAAATACTTCATCCGTGCAATGCGATCACCCTCCCAGTTTTGTTTGTTTGTTTACAGCCGAATCTAATCTAAACAGGGTTATTAATTGAACACGTTTCAAGTAAACCCTAGCTCACCTAGGCAAATCAACCAACTTAGCGACCTGGGGCACTACATTGAAGTTATCCGGAAGTCAGCGCTCAATGAATCATTGAGAGGTTCAAGCGAGACACCCTGGAAAACAGCCATGCAATGGAACTACTCAATGCGTATAGAGTCATGAGTTCTTACTGAACAGATCCAAAGTTTATGAGTTTCCGTGCGTTTTGTTGTGTTGTAATGTGTATTTTCCCATGGGTATGGAAGGTTGGGGTCGAGAATGCTCCAAAGCCCTTGCATTGTGAGATTATGCGTCACACTTATTTCACGCAATGTGGACATGTCCAAGTCAACCTAATATCCGTTATTTCAGATAGTTCCAAGAAAGGGAAAAATACAGGAAACGCTAATCTTTGCAGCTCAAAACCCTTTGCAGCTCAAAACCCACGGTTTCCTGTAGATTTTTCTTTAGACCAATCCGTTGAATAGTTCATTCAAAAAAATGCGCGGACCGCTGGGGGGAACTCCATCAGAGTCAACTGGAGGGATTGGTGTCCTTGGTTTCGAAGGAAATTGGAAGCGGAACCCAGAGATGGATGGGTCATGGCATCCCATAGCTGCGTGGCAAGAGTCTCTACAAACATTGCAATTAATGGGAAAAAAACGATTGATTGCACATAATTAAACATGATGATATCCGCTACCATGTTTGATCACCAGAAGGCTTATATTTTTTGTGGTTGATCACCGGAGGGTTTATATTTTTGTGGTTGGATCTTTTTTGATGATGGCCACGCAATTTGTTGATATCACCACGTTTTGGTAGTTAACCCATATGCTGCGTGCATCATGTGCATTTTTTTTAAAGTTATATTTTTGTGTCATTTCGAGGGAACATGTTGGCACATATCTAATACGTGGAGCATATATGTTTTCGCTTGAAACAGGGTAGTTGCCTCAATTCCAATACATGTTTATCATGTTCCCTTTTTTAAATGGCTATTTGGCTTGCCCATACCCCATGTTCAGACACACCCAAATATCATATCAAGCTATGGATATGTCCCCATGATATATCCCCATGGGCATTTGGGTCAGTGAACAGTAATAGGGATACAATAAAACTTTCATAAGGATCAGCGTCCCCAGTCTTTCAAGGTCTGGTCCAACTCTGCACTTCTTGCCTTCGGTGCCATTGGCGCAGTCACTGTGGCAACGCGTCGGAGGGTCAGAGCCTTGGGACCTTAGCAATGTTGCTTTGGATGTTTGGTATTTTCCTACTGGAAATGAGTCGCTTTTAGGTCGTTTGTCTTTAAAACCGGTCATGATTTGAGACTTAATCAGATTTGATGGTGACTTTTCAGCTGCTTAGTGAGCAGTTTTGATTTGTAGTCAACCCCCCGGTAATTTAACATGGCTAGCTGGAAAATCCCCTAGTGGGAAAATCATGTATAAATACACTATGTGGATTTCCCAGAAATCGCCATGTTATCGGAGGATATCCACGGATCTTTTTCTGCCCAGGTGACACGCCAAGCCGATGAAAAGGGAGAAGAATTCATCGACTACGACCCAGAGGACCTTTTCTTACCCGGCGTGGGTCTGGGAGGCACGGGAAAATTATGAAAAATGATGAGCACATGACGAAGATTAAACATAGACAGCAAACAGAACCGGCTTCGAAATCTGTGTGAATATGATGTTTTCTGTTTGGATCTTCGTTTGAATTCATTGTTGATTGGAAAACAAATCGGGGATGCTCCAGCCCAGCTGCGCCCCAGGTCCAATAGATTGCTGCGCAGGACTGGGTGAAGCGAGTCAAGATGATTGAAGGACAACGTGCCTTATTCGATGCGACCTGGCATGGTTTTTCCAGTGACAGCAAGGGAAGGACCGATTGGGTCCTAATTGCTATGTTGGTTGATGTTGTGGATCTTTAGTTGATTTGGGTTGATTGGTGTGGTCCGGAACCATCATCGGATTATTCAAGGGAACATGTGCAGGAAATCCATGAACATCTGATTATGTTTTCCGATGTTTTCCATCAATATGCAAAGGGGCGTGGTTCTGAAAATTGTCTGTGAACCAACACGATGAAGCTAGAACAACTTGTGCATTGTTGCAAAGGCCTCAGCGACAGTGTAACTGCAGTTTGTGAGGTGTCACCAGCAAGAGTCATATCACTGATGTATTGCGTATTGCGTTTGTTTTCTGGTTGGTGGCTTGCAACATTTTTTGTTTTCCATAATATATGGGATAATCCTTCCCATTGACTAATATTTTTCAGAGGGATTGAAACCACCAACCAGTTTTTGTTTGTTTGTTGACATGGTTTTACCGTTTTACCTTTCTGAACAACCAACCATGGTGGCTGTCGCCATCAATGCTTTTGAATGCTGTCCCGGATCAACTCTCCTCTCTCCTCCCTCCTCCCTCATCATCATCATTATCCTGATGTTGTAATAAATAATGGATAATAATGGAACATCATGTTAATTACAATCAAAACTTCATATACAACAATGATAAGCAAATGGTTTAGCTTAAATCCTGATGATATTATCCTGGTTGGTGGTTTGGAACATGAATTTGATTTTCCATATATTGGGAATGTCATCATCCCAACTGACGAACTCATATTTTTAAGAGGGGTAGGTATACCACCAACCAGTATCTATTTATTCATTTATTGGAGGTCACCTTCAGCAAATCCCAGTTGAAGATTGTTACAATGATAATACTTGTTTTGCAAATCCTGACTTATTTACCAATCAGTACCAATAGGAATAGCATTTTTTTTGTTACAATAATAATCCCAATTCATGGTGCTTATTTACCAATCCTGATGATATTACCATAGGAATAGCAAGGTTCCCATGTTGCCCCTGGTTCCCATGTTGCCCCTGGTTCCCATCCCATGGATCATCCCAGGTGACCATTCCAAAACCCCTGGGGCTGGTTCCAGCCAACTTCCCCAACCGAGTCCCGGCAAGTTTCATGCTTAACGGGTAGGAAATCCAACCGTTACACGTGCGTTCTCAACATGTGATATGGATGTGGTAGAACAAATGTGGGAACATCATGAGAAACATTGGATATAGTGGGATTACATATATATATATATATATATATATACACTGTACTGGCCGGTGGTTTGACATATGTTTTTTGCCCATTCTGGTGGTCCGCATTGACTGGTTGATATTTCGCGGGAATTGAAACCACCAACCAGAGAATCATGGAAATTTCTTCGCATAGCACCCTGGGTGATTTTGGTGGAAAGCAAGTGCGGTTCTTTGTATTGTTTTCCCAACACCCAGGGCCAGGGAACATCTTTTTGCCGCTTACGCTTTGTTGAGTTACGTCCTAATGCTCGCGTCTGTGAGCGCACGGATGTTGTGTAACATCCCTCAACAGAACCGTCAGTAGTGATCCGGGTGGTAAGGGATTACCGTCACAAGCATTTGGATGACCCATGAAAGGCCAGGTATTCCACAAGCTGCCCCGGGCATGTTTTTACAAAGGTCCCCAGTTGCTGATCTGCACAGTGCTGATTTAGATTGGCCAACGGTATTAAGTCACTCAGCAGTCGCAGGCTGGAAGTTGTTCACCAAATATGTGGTTTCATCCCCTACATCCACCATGGTTTCTGGGGGTTGTTCAATATGAAGGGGGGATGGGGGTATTATATAACCATATTAAATTGGAAAATCAGCTAAATAGGTATATAAAAGCTGTCCTTGGCTCGCCTTCAGCAAGATGCTGAACACCCGGGTCCCGGAGAGGGCGATGGAGAGAGAGAGAGAGAGAGAGAGACAAGAGAGACAGAGAGACAAGAGAGAGAGGGAGAGGAGAGACAAGAGCGAGAGAGAGAGAGAGAGAGAGGAGAGGAGAGGAGAGGAGAGGAGAGGAGAGGAGAGGAGAGGAGACGAGACGAGACGAGACGAGACGAGACGAGAAGAGAAGAGAAGAGAAGAGAAGAGAGAGAGAGAGAGGTATATGAAATGAAATAAAATCATATGAAACCATATGCAATCATATAAAATCATATGAATCATTTGCAATCACGTAACATCATATGAAATCATATGCAGTGAAATAGAATCATATAAATTCATATGAATCAATGAAACCATAAAAACATATATATATATATATGACATCAAAAAACATAAATCACATGAAATCATATAAAACCATATGAAATCATATCCAATCATATAAAATCACATAAAAACCATTTAAAGTCATGTGAAATCATTAAACAAACATATAAAAATCATATAAAATCATAGGACATCAATTAAAATCATATCAAATCATTTGAAATCATTTAAAATCATACATATAACATCATATGAAATCATTTAAAACCATACATATAAAGTCATGTTAAATCATTGAAAACCTTATAACAATCATATGAAACCATATAAATTAATATATTATAACAGTATAGTGCCCCTAAATAACTGGGAAATCAACCATCTCAACCATGTCTGGATGCTCCCCAGTAAGGACCTGGCGTGGGCGTGGCGAAGATCAATCCGGACCGGCGAGACGCAACGCCTTGGCGGAACGTCAACTGGGACTTTACCCTCTGGTAAACATACAAAAAACGATGGAAAATCACCATTTTTAATGGGAAAACTCACTATAAATGGCCATGTTCAATAGCTATGTTAGTTTACCAGAGGGTACTTTATATATATATATATGCACATTCTAGATACTACATATTGATATCTTGATCTTGTATCTATCACATAGTTCATTTACATTGTACATACTGTACACGTATATATTTACATACATATATATATACATATATATACATAGACTCTAGATATACAGCGTGTATTGCTGTCGATATTCAATTTACCACATATACTATGTAAAATTTATTCAACATATTTACCTATATTGTATATATTACATCTACTGTGGATACAGTACATGCGGCATATGCTATATATATTCTATCAAAATCCATATATGTCAAATATATATATATATGTCAAATATATATATATTACATATATATATATATATTCTTTTTATATCTTACATATTATATATATATATATATGTTTATATATATATACACACCACACATACACTCTATATTACATATAGTATATCCATTCTAATTATCGATACATATGCACTATATGCACTATATGCACTATATGCACTATAAAGACTACATACACCATGATTTCTATGTATACTCACCAGTGCTGCTCACGCAGTACCTTGGACATTGCTGGCACACTCCTTGCACTGAGCTATATATTTTGCGTATATCGGCTTGGCTGCTGAGAAAACCCCCCTCCCCTGCCACAGGGGGGGGGAACCATCTGGCTGGGGGAGGGGGGGGGTGTGGGGGTCCCTGCTCATATATACTGTATATGATTTTTTTTTAATATCTAACAGATTATTTGTCATATGTTCTATGTGAATTGTTTTCTTTGTATATCAGATATTGTATATTATCTATGTTTGGTTGGTGGTTTGGAACGTGGCTTTTATGACGTTCCATATATTTGGAATGTCATCATCCCAACTGACGAACTCATATGTCAGAGGGGTGGCTCAACCACCAACCAGATAAGTTACATTATAAAGTCCCAGTATTCTGTAAATAACTTTTAGGATTTAAGTGAGTCATTGTTTCAGTAATTATGTGTTGAAATGATTTTACTTGTTTCCGTCATGGTGATTCGTTTGGGGGTCGCCGTCTATACATCTAAACAAGCCACCGGACCTAAGGGCGATGAACTTGATCATGGCTAAGTCCACCAAATTAGGAGTCTAAAAGTCTTGTTTTATTTTCCTGGTTGGTGGTTTGGAACATGGCTTTTTTGACTTTCCATATATTGGGAATAGTAAGCCCAACTGACGAACTCATATTTTTCAGAGGGTTAGGTCAACCACCAACCAGTATCTATTTATTCATTTATTGGAGGCCACCTTCAGCCAATCCCAGTTGAACATTGTTACATATATATATTGTCACATTATATTTTGATGTTCTGTTTGAAAACGCAACAGGCACGTGTCCCGCTTCTGGGCGCTTTCATGTTTCGGTGGTCGAAATTCCGGGGCATTTGAAATTGAATATGAATCTTTGTTTTCAAGAGTCCCTTGGAAACAGGTACAAATTGCACCTGAAGACCACCTCGCGGGGGCCATGTTCATGTTCGGCGAATTGTGCTTTTTGCTGCGAGCGATTTGCAATATTTTACAACAATTTTGGCGACGACTTGTGTGATCTCTTAAGTTTTCAAAAGGTGAGGTTTCAACTTCTTCGCCCTGGTATGCAAGGTGGTTTAGCCCAGCGCCTAGGTTTTACCCACTTTTCAGCATCATCCAATCTTGCGGGTGGTATTCATGGTGGTTAACTTCTCTTTTAATATGCGTGACTTTTATCACAGGCGTCTTTATCCAGATTCGACAAGCAACCAGATCCTACCAAACCGGCTAGTAATTAAGTGGGTCGCTGTTTTGTTGGCTTCCACAAAGTTCAACATACCCACTAAATCAAGTAAAACACAACTATACATAAATCAATATAAAAACCCTCGTCCTACTTAGTGGTTCATCCCATTCACTAAGTATAACTTATAACCTTGTTTTTTCAGTGGGATAAGTAGGCTTAATCCATCTTTATCCACTGAAACTAGGGTTATAACTAGGGTGAACTAACCTACTTACTATGGCTGGTTGGTGGTTTGGAACATGTTTTATTTTCCATAATATATGGGATACAGTAATCCTTCCCATTGACTTTCATAATTTTCAAGATGGTTAAAACCACCAACCAGCTATGGTTATAACCCTTCCATTAACATGGATTATTCCACTTATAACTGGTTATAACTAGGTTGTTGACTTACTATGGCTATAAGTGGAATAAGTGGAATAATCCATGTTCCAACTTCCAGCATACGCCCCTTTTCCCGCCAGCCGCTAGCCCGGGTTGCTCAAGGCACCGGGCCGCGGTGCCATGGCGGCCATGGCGACCATGGCCAGTGCGCGCGGCGAGACAAGTGCCAGGTGGGATGAAGCGGCGGAAATCATTATTTCATGAGTTGTATCATTATATACCTGTTATATGTGCTCATGATTTTAGATGCAGGGATGCATGTATAATATAAAATATTTGTATATATATATATATATTTACATATATATATATATGTATATTTGCATCTGTATATGTATGTATATATGTTCAATGTGAATCCTTATGATTACAAACACGTTTTTCTTTTTAAAGGTTTTTGCCACGGGTAGAGAACCCTTGAATTGCCGCGCTCGAAGGCAAAGGTTAGACAGTCCGGGCAGGAAGCCGAAGCTGGGCTGGCGGGGAAGGGCAAGGGCCGCTTTGAAAACCTGGAACTATCATGAATGATCAACAAAAATGTGAAGAATTATCAACAAAAATGTGAAGGAAGTGCCTCAGTTCAGTAGCTTATTTTAAATAACTAGTACTTTGCCATATTTTGCCGGGGTTTATAGTGGATAAATAGGTATGTGTAGGTTAGATTTGAGATTAAAGTTGATTCCATTATTGCCTCCGGTTTTTATATATATATATATATATATAGGATATAGATTAGATGGATGGACGGACAGGCGGACGGATGGACCTATAGATACATAGATAGATATAGATAAAGATACAGATACAGATGCAGATACAGATAGATAGATCAAAATATAGATAGATTGACAGGTATATAAATAGATAATGTTAGATAATGATAGATAACAATGGATAATGATAGACATATCTGCAGGTATATCTATTTCATGGGGCGAACATACACTAACAAACATATCGTGGCGGCACCACCTTGCAGTTGTAAAACTATCATGGACGCCGATGGGAATCTCCCCATGGAATCCGCGACATACGCGGGCGTCGGCTTCTTGGATTTGGTATTGCTATGTTTGTTTGCCAGAAGGTAGGCAGGCAAATGGGTGTTGTACAGTACCTTTCGTTCATCCTAAGGTATGTTGCATT
>CAMXCT020001098.1:150000-179726 GCA_947184155.2 Cladocopium goreaui
GGCGTGCCTTGACATTGGCGACCCATTGCCCAAGGAGATCATTGGGGGCTCAACTGGGGTTACTATCATTTTCATCCCCAACCAACTGGATGGGTAGAAACCAGTCCTTTGCTAAGAATGAACAATCAGCGCAAGCAGCGAAAGATTGCCATTTTTTTCTGGACGACCAAAGATTGACCATGATTTTGCCTGAAGGACAAACATCCAAAATCAACGTATTGAAGACACTCTGCTAGTCTAGCAACAGGGCGTTCAGGTTTGTTGGGCCAGCAACGCTGGTCCCATGCTTGGGAAGATAAGGCAAGAATGCTGTGAGGAATTACTTTCCTTGGCGCCCCTTGATTTCTCTAGCAACGCAATGGAATTTGTTCAACAAAAGAAGGGCAGATGGTCCATTTTGCCATGTGGGTTTCGTAGGACACGATTCTTGTGGGGGGGGCATTACCTGCAGCAAGGTGACAACAAACTTCCTCCTTTTCAGCGAAAATTCTTTGAGGTCAGGGCTTTCCCTTCAAGCCAAGATACTCTTAACGATCAAGGAGAAAAACCGTGGGGGAAAACATGAAAAACCCAAAAAAACTGCATGTTTCATTCCAAAGCATGTTTTTTCTCTGTGGTTTTGCACAATTTGGGAAAGATCCGTCCAAATCATTGGACTCTAAGGGGAGGTGATATGCCCCGTATGCTTTGTCCGGCCCGCTGCCGTAAGGTTTGAATTAGGTTTTTGAATACTTTCGAAAACAACAAGTGCCGATGATATTTATGGTTGATGACTTTGGGCTGAAACCGTTCTACACATTCTATGAGGTATCATCAGGTGTATTATGTGTGTGTGTGCGTCTGTGTCCCTCAAGACTGTTACATATAGACATGTTGTACAACCATGTACAACCTGATTATTGGCACCCCTTTCGGGAATTGGATGTTTTTACCATCCAAACAGACAGCAGCAGATCAGCAAACCACCAAAGACTCTTCTGAGTTGTTTTTTTGGTCAGTATATATATGTGTGTGTGTGTCTGTGTGTGTGTTCTCATGATGATTTCATTGGTTCCCCATTTTCTCATGATGTTGTTCCATGTTTTTCATCATATGTTCTCATGATTTTCCCATAGTTTTCCCGTATTTACCCAGATATTTTTTTTCAGGTTTTTTCCATATTTTTTTTTTTCGAAAAAAATCTGTTCGAACAGATTTTTTTCGAAAAGAAACAGTTTCCCCATATTTTCCCAGGTTTTTCCACGGTTTCCCGAGGTCTCATGGAACTTGGCGCCAGCATTGGCAGCGCCGACGCCATGCAACGGCCCAGCTACACGGACAGCCGCGCGGCCAGCCGCGACAGCCGCGCGGCCAGCCGCGACAGCCGCGCGGCCGCTCCCAGTCAGGTGGCCTCGGAGCTATGGAGTGCCTTGGGGAGGATATTGGGGTCTGCTGAATGTTAATTGATATGTTAAATCATGGTTAAATCATGGTTAAATAGTGATTAATAGTAGTTAAATATTGTTAAATAGTGGTTAATCATGGTTAAATCATGGTTAATAATGGTTAAATAATGGATAATAATGGTCATTAATATTTTCATGGTTAATAATGATGAATATGGTGAATGGTTAATGGTGACTAGTGATCAACCATGATCAACCCATGGCTAGGTGAATTATTAGATCTCACTGTTCTCCCCGGCGGCCTCACTGGAATGAAAGTTAGCAAAGGAAATTCTCAAAGGAAAGCCTTCTTTTTAGGCTTGTGAATTGCGATGAATTACCCAGAACTATGTTATTTGTTCTGGGAAAAGTGATGAAAGTCAGGTATCGGTATATTTGTGATGAATAGTCTTTGAAGTGTTGCAGATTGCTGCAGCTCTGATCCAAGGCATGGATTGTACATGTTTTGTTTGGCCGAGGATAGAGGGCTATATACATGTGTATAGTCTCTACGTGATTGGTGCGAATCGTAGAAATCACTCAAACCATTGTTGTCCCACTTCCGAAGAATGCATTTTTTGGGTGGAATCAAGGTGTCCCAAAGCACAGAAACACTTCGTATTTGGGTACTTTACAGCACCACCAGGGGTGCTCTTGAGCCCTTATCATTGGGCACAGGTTGTTTTATGAGTCAGATCTTCGTTCAATGGGAATCCAAGGTTTCAGTTTGATTCTATCCCAATGGAGATCATTTGGCCCGATACTTGATCACTTTCATCCGATGGACTAATCATCAGCTGGTTGGCTGTCACATGCAATCTTTTTGGGTTGTACATATGCGGAAGATGCGTAGCTGCAGGGGGTTGCTTTAACTATATATTCAACTGCATAGATTTCACAGGTATCACGGAGGATAATCCGGCACCCTTTACCTATAAAAATATAGGTATATACTATACTGCAGTATTATCGTAGGCATCACCCCGATCACAGGTACCCTTTCTGGTAATCAAACATCGCAATGGACAATTCAAATCCACATTTATATATAGATAAGTTTCCCAGCGAAAAACACACATATATATAATTATATATATACAAGGTTTTCCTGCCATGCTTGAGTACTAGAGGGTAGTTCTTATGGTATCCAATACAGTTATGGCATGTTATGGCCATTTATTGGTTATAACTGGTTATTTTTATGGGATTATACATTCTATAACTGTACGCTATGCCATTGTTACACATTTGCTGCCGCTGTTTCGTTTTCGAGGTGCCGTTCACGAGAGCAACACCCCTGAAGAGCCAATAGATGCTGGGGCAGGAGGTACCAGTAATGGCAGGAGAATAGTGGTGAATAAATGACATGATATGACATGTGATCACTGAAAATGCTGATTTGAATATCTCTAGGTTGGTTTAATGGCTTGTTTAATGGAATTTAATTGAATTTAATGAGCATACAAAGTTACTAGGTGAATCCTGGCGATTTTAGGCAGAAACATGCCAGTAGTGGGATAATCATGGGGATAATTGGGTGAATGATTGGTTAGTCATGGGGATGTAATGGGAGATAGAGCCAACATAACATGTTGTTTGGGTTGGTCCAAAGAAAGGGGGTACTGCAGATACCCCACAAAGCTGCGGGAAATGACCTGGATCTGCTGATTTTTTGTTTCATTCTCCGATGGGAAACCCACTACCCGGAATCTAAGCCCATATACATTCTTTTTTTGGGGGGAGGGAGGGTCCTTAAGCAAATCTAAAATATGATGATAAATCTTGATTTGTTGGGGTGCCTTATTTTTATACAAAACACCAAAAAGCAACAATTTGGATCCATTCGGTAAGCAACCATGGCAGACTGGGAAGCGTCCATGCCTGGGAAAAGCATCGGGAATGCAATGGATGTTATTGGGGCCACCATCTGAGTTTCAGCCCCATTTCTGCTGGTAGCTACCACCCTTGATTTTTTGGCTTTAATTCATTGATCGAGAGCAGCAAGAATGCCCAAAAAACTGCGTGGAACCTGTCCTGGAGTCTTTGCTGTGCTGACAGTGCTGACCATTGCCAGGCACACGGCCTGGGCCTGGGTCGGCCCCGGAACCTGACAGGATCTCGATATGGTAAAACCGCCATTTCTATTGGTAAAACCTTCCAATTTGGATTCCAATTTGCCCAAAAGTCCATCAGCGCTGAGGAAGAACCATCGACCCTGGATGACGAACGGCAGTTTCTCCATCAGCGCTTCGTCCCTAGGCGTGAACTCAAGGCCGCCAAGAAACATCGCATCGACTGCTGCGGTAAAGCCAAGAATCAATAAACCCACCATTTGGTTATTATATGTGATTATTATTAATTATTGATTATTATCACCAACAATCATTATGTTATTATCATTATTACTTATATTGATTATCACCAATAATCACCCATAATCAACAATTACCAACAATATTCACACATAATCAATGATTTTGGCGGTTTCGCCCCGCACCCGAGGAGAAGCTGCGTCAGGACCATCCGGTCGCCTGGAGCAAATAGCGCCTTCCAAGCGAATGTTTGTTGGTGAAGTCATTTGTTGGGTAATGTTCGATGATGTTCACTGTTTGTAGACATTATGTTCACCAACAAACATTCACCATCAACAGTAACATGAACATGTGTCATGATGTTCACTGTTTGTAGACATTACGTTGGCTGCTATGGCAACATCGCTATTTATCTTGGATATCGCATTATAGTGCCGCTATTGTGCCAGCAAGCCCCTCTCATCGGGTTGGATACACAACTAGTCCACACCCTCCAGCCATAGCCACTAAATATCTGAAATGGACCCTTGAAAGTGCATGATTCTCGGTCCAACGTCCAACGTTTGGTGGTTGAAATCCCAAGGTTGACACGCATCGAACCTCCATCCGGAAATTCACCGCTACATTCCCATCTATGAAGCGCAATTATCCTATGTTTGATGCCTGATTTTCAGTTCATGGTTTATCAATGCTTGAGAATTCCCCAAAGATTTACACCCAAACCTTCCACCCTTCCCAAGGTTTTTTCGCCCATCAGATTGGGAAACCTCCACCTGATTCAAAACCCAGTCCAACTCAAGCCGCCCAAAAAACATTTTTGGAGTTCCCTGCGTTGATGTCTTAGACAGTCCCTGGAAAATCATTGGGTTGGGTTAAAGGAACTGTCAAACCGGACCCCTCCATATTTCATTTGAAAAACCATGGGTTTCCGGCTAAGATTTTCTCTTACACCAATCCATGAAACTCCCATTATGACGTTTGAGACGGTTAAATCACAAATTAAATCCCATTTACCCACCATTTATTGAACTGTACTTGGTGGCTCATCCCAGTAAGTAGGTTATCAACCTGGTTATAAGTGGATCAAGCCTACTTATCCTGAAAAAACCAAAGGTATCACCTACCAAGTGGATCTAAGTGGGATGAAGCACCAAGTAATTCCCAATGACTGACAGCAACAAGATCCAAGCGCCAGGGCTTCCCCGGCAGCACGGAGCGCGTGCCCTTCGGCGTGGCCTTCTCTGGCGGCGGCGTGCGCGCGGCGGCCTTCCACTGCGGCCTACTGCGCCCTGGAAAAAAATGCTGGGAAAAAGTGGGAAAACCAGGGGAAAACACTTGGAAAACACGGAATGGAATGGGATTTGGATGTTTGTTTGCAGCAGTGAGAAGTGCGGATTGAAGTTACGTGGCAAAAACGAAAGGAACATAGGGAACTCATGGAAATTCAACATAGATATATAATGATATGTATATATTTATGATTATTTATGTGCATTTATGTATAAAAACAGTATATTAGTCATTGTGGCTGCCATAAGCTGCCCATATCATGGTGGCTTCAATGGAGCTTTCGGATCGGGACGACGGGACGACTGAGGTGGTCCCTGGCTGCGGAGACGCTGGTCCGACTGGTCCGAGTGGATGGGGATTGGCATAGCCGATCTATGACTGGTTGATTGGTTGGTGGTTTGGAACAATATAGGCCCGGCTTTTCTATGACAAAACATGAGAAAGCCATAGGAAAACCATAGGAATAATCGAATAATCCATCTTTTTGGGGGGAAGTTCATCATCCCAACTGACGAACTCCATCATTTTTCAGAGGGGTAGGTCAACCACCAACCAGTATAACTTAAGATTATCAGTGATCCAATTAATCCCTTGTTGATCTTTGTTGCTGCTTATCCTTTTCCAGTGCCAAAATCTCCAGGTCTTGCTGCTTAAAATCCATTAGCATCAGTTTCTGCCTTTTCTTGTTGTTTTTCACAGTCAAAACCGTTGAACTTGCCCCAAGGAACATCCTGAAGGACGTTAGCCACCTGGCCTCCGTCTCTGGCGGAGCCTATACGGCCGCCTGCTACGTGACCCATCTGCTGAAGGAGCCGGAAGCCGCACCAGGGACAACGCTGGAAGCTGGGCGTTTGTCTGTCAGGTACCTCAAAATTCAACGGAATATGATGATTTGTAAGTTTGTAGTCCTTTTCCGAGTCAAACGGATTTTTTGGATAAACACCATTTTCCGACACACCCATTTTGTATCAACTAATAATGCAAAATACATATCAAGATTCAGCTATCAATATGCATCATAAATGCAGTTTTTTTGGCAAGTCCTGGTGTAATGTTGACGGATCGATTTGCTTCAGGGATTGCAATGCCATTCGGGCTGTGAAGATTTGGGTGCCATTGGTTTTAAGCAGAGTTTTTTTGCGATTTTCCATTATTAAGCTGTCAGAAGCTCTTCATCCCAAGCCTAGTTTGGCCGTTTTTTGCGGTTTAGGGTTAGCAGTTTTTTGCGGTTTGGGGCTGGGGAATTTTCTGGGTTCACCAGCAAAGTGGCGAATTCCCATTTGCAGCTGGGCTCATTGCCCTGCTGATGCATTGTTTGGGGAAACTTTTGAAACCCTTCCTTGAAAGAAAACACAAGGTACACTTAAAATACACAAAATATATTACACACCTGCCTGTTTTAGTTTGCTTCGATTGGGTTCAAATGTGTTTTCCAAATTGAAATTGTGGGACAGGAATTTCGAGGGTAGGTTGCCCAGCAGACATTTACCCAAATCTCAGCTGAGGATGTCTGGTATCTTGGCATGGCAGAATCTGCAAGCCGCACCAGCAGGGCAGTTCTCCCTTTGGTCGATCATAATGCGGTAGACCCGAGAATGTTTACCATGCCCAAAATCAAAAAATCACCATTCTTATGGCTATGTTTACCATCCCCAAATGGTAGGTTTATATATGGCATTTTCCCACAATGAGTTTTTTTTCATGGATGAGCTTAATTTTTCACCGCCAACACCGCTAGGATCCCGCTGGAGCTTCAGGTATAAAGAGGTGGTTGCAAGGACCATCTTGCGGATGCAGCAGCTGGACGTAAAAAAAGGGGATGGGTCAAGCCATTGGCATTGGGACAAGCGGATTGGTCACCCCCTGGTAAACATACAAAAACTACGGAAAATCACCATGCTATTAATTGGGAACATCACTTGTAAATGGCCATGTTCAATAGCTATGTTTGTTTACCAGAGGGTAATGATTTGACACAGATATGACCAATTTTTGATGGGATATGATGGGTTTTATGCTGGTTCAATGGTGGTTTTATGACTATATGACTATATGACTGTATGTATAGTGACTTGACAGTGACATGACTATATGACATTTTTTTGAGGATGTATTATGATGGCTTTAGGATGGTTTTATGGTGCATGATGTCTTGAAGGATTTTTGTTACCACAAGTTGCCATTGCCATCGTGGCTTCATGGATCTGAAGACGGTCTTGAAGCTTGAACAGAACTGACTCATACTTGGGGAATTTTCAGACCTGAAGGGGCTGCTGGTTAACCAAGTAATGCCTGTGGGGTATTTTGATGTATTCAATGTCTATAGTGGTTGTGGCCAGCAACTCCTAATCATGGAGGACAGGGTGTTGCGGGCCTCACAGGGCCGTGAAGCCAAGGAACAACGTCAATTACTTGGTTCGTTGCTTGGCTGTAGCAGGGTGGTACGTTTGTCGGAACATAGGTTGAAATTGGATTTTCACCCCTTTCACCCAGTTTCAGTCACATATCATATGGATATGGCGGGTGAATTAATGTTAATTATAGATCCCGGTATATCTTCATTAACTCCAATTGAGTCTCATGTCGCTAGGGAAATATCCCATGTATCTCATTATATCTCCGATATCCCATTATATCCCAATTCTTGTTGGTTAAATCACCATTTTGGCTGGTTCAATACCAAAGCACAATTTTGGTTGGTTAAATCCCATTTAAGCACCATTTTGGTTGATTAAATCCCATTAATTCACCGATTTCTGTCGGTTAAACCAGCATGGTTTCCCATGTTTATCAGTTCAATCACCATTAAAGAAATACCACAACCATCTCCACTCCGGCTCCGGCCAGGTATCGGAAGATGTCGGCCAGACCAGGAGTTTGAGCGAGGCAGAGGCTGCTGCCCTCGGATTTTCGACATTCCCTTCTTCGTTCTGCAGCATGGCCAGCTATTTCGGGCTGGATTTGACCAGCGAAGATGCAGAATTGGGATGACTCTACCACAATTTCGATGATTTGCTGAGATTTCGCCAAGACATATTTCGCTGAGAAAAAACGTTGTGATTTTTTTCCGATTCATGTAGTGAAATCTAGTGGAGTACGTTTCAAATTGCGATGAAAATCAGATGGCCAATGTCCAAGGGCCAAAGGTGACCCTCCGGTGACCATGAAAACATGGGATTCATACGGCTTATCATTCATCATGGCAAAAGCAAATGCCATAAACCCTTCTCAGTGTCAACAACAACGGAATCCGGGTATTGAACATTGGCACCATTGGCTGGTTACAATTGGGTCAACCACATTGCGTCAGTTTCTGTGTAAACCTGATTTTGGTAGGTAGGCTCATGAGTTCATGAGCATATTAGAGCCAGGAAGGGAGGAACATTTTGAAATAAATTCTTCGATTTGCCAGAAATGAACGAATATGACTATATATCGTATTACAAAGTGTGATGGCCAGCATATCTAGCTATACTTTTTTGTAGATAGCTAAGATTACAGTATCTAGGACTTGCGGTCACCGCTTGTTTTTTTCCCTGAGCAGCCAGCCATTGTGCTCAGGACCATTATTGCGACAGCCTGTATTTCACCGGCACTGATCTTCATAAACACAGCCACTTGGATGTGATGGAACTAAATCACCATGGAATCCCTTCTGAAGCCCCGTGAAATTGTCCATGAAGATTTCCCAAGTTGGACTAGCATTGATTATATCCGATCAGATTCCCATGGAAAATCTTCATCCCCATGGAAAATCAAGCTCTATTCTTGATGTCAAAAATCACCATGGAACATAGGATTGACCCCCAGAGAACCGGTGAGGTATGGCCTTTGGTCCTCTGTATCGAGCACGAACTTGCGGCCACTTTGAGCATCTTGGCTCTGCGGGGCCGCAGGACCTAGAACCCATTGGAAATTGCTTTCAAGGAGCATCTATAGGAAGATACCTATATATATATATTTAAATATACATATATATATATGTGGGAAAAAAACATGGTTTCCCGTAAAGTTATCCTTAAACCAATCTATTGAATACCATAGTTGCTGCTTGAATTCCAGTTTGTATATTGGTCTACCAACACCTGTGTTGGTGCCCAACCCATATTTTGGTGGGTTAAATTATCGGTTCAATGCCCCATGTGGATCGTTGGGGGTTCATCCCCACCTTCAGGATCCGCTTGGTGTGATCCCGTGCACACCCCCTACAGCCCAGCGTTGCTGCTTGGTCGGGTTATTTCTAGCTCCGAAAACAGAGGGAAGGGAATAGAAACCCATAGTTCCTATAGCTACCCTCGGGTAATCAAACATGGCATGCTGGAAAATATTTTTTGTTCATGCTGTCTTAATGGAAACATCATCTATAAATGATGGATTTCCATTGCCATAGTTGCTAATGTGGTAAGCCCAATGCCATAAACCATCCCCAAGTTTGAGGTTTATTGGGTATACCCCTAGAAATGGGATAATGCAGAATGATGTAAAATGACCCCAAAATGGGTTTAATGGGATGGTTTACTGTTGGTTTACCATATTATAGTTATAATCATAATAAACCATATATAGTTAACCTGGTTGTGGGTCGGCTTAGCTACAGCATTTTTTCGACCTAGATTTTTACAGACACGTTTAAAAAAATGTGTTTGACAAGATGGCAATACATTTTTGTGCGTCAAATGGAACTATTTTACACCGGGTACCGGGTTTGTCTGAGAAAAGGACCCAAAAAAAAACGATGTTCTCTATCATCATTTGCCTATCATTAGAAGCAGGCTTATATTTGGGGGCCCATTTTCAGACACCCGATAGTCCTTTCAAGTTGGTTACCCTCTGGTAAACATACAAAAAACAATGGAAAATCACCATTTTTAATGGGGAAATCAACTATTTCTATGGCCATTTTCAATAGCTATGTTAGTTTACCAGAGGGTATATCATCATATATCATCTCATAAAATATTCACCATAGAATATGATATTATGGAGTCATGGACTAGCTATGGTAAAACTCGTTGATTGAAAAGTTCTTGCAATGGCTCGAAAGTTCCCTTCACAAGTAGGGGGTGCTGGCGGCGCGATGTTCAGCCATGTTGTTGGTTTTGGAAGATACTGGGGTTGCAACTTCAAGTTTCAAAAAGAAACCTATCTGGTTGGTGGTTTCAAACATTTGGAAAATTTTCCATTTCATATATGGGATGTCATCCTTCCCATTGACGAACTCATATTTTTCAGAGGGGTTGAAACCACCAACCAGATATAGAAACTTGGCTCGAGGGCCATTTTTTGTTGCGGCTATTTAGCAAAACTGGCCATAGCTGGCCCCGGGGCCTTCGGACTATGCCAATTAGTTTGACCAAATGTCACATAAAGCTGGGATTTTCTATTTACGTTTGTGTTTGTGCATATTTGATCATATTTGATGGCCGTGATGTTTTTTGAATTTGGCAAAAAGCATCGGAGTGTTCCATTGCAATATTGAAGTACTGGTGGGTTTTCCTCAGTAGTTTCATGACCCCAAAGCACCAAGAGTATCCAAGAGTCAACAGGAAGTTTGATACTTCCATCATCTTCCATCTGCAGCCATAGATTGGAATCGGAATAGTGACCAATCGCAGCAAGGGTTGGCGGTTGGCCGTTGGTATCTGGGTTCCAAAACTCCTCCAGCACAAGGTATCAATGGTCCAAGTCGCTTGGCTGCAAGGTCATTGTAGAAATAGAGGAGTTTCTACGTGATGATATGGGATGATCAACTTTACTATCAACCAAAGCAACATGATATTTGGGGGTTAGTACCATGTCATTTTAAGTCTGATGATAGTTCAACGTTCAACTTTGTTTGAGACTTCCGTGCTCTCGTGCATTAAGCCTTAAATGACTGATGGCTACCTTTCAGATTGGTTGAAACGAGCCAGTTCTCTTCATCACTGGGATAAGTTCCCCATCCAACGCCAGCAACTAATCAAAGAGGGGCGATGCCTATTTTTGTTGGCAACCCCCCACTAAATGCGGCGGGGAGGGAGTGTTGCATCCCCAAATGAAATGCATGTCGTGATTGGAAGTCACTACAGCATAGCCAGTGCTTTCCCTGAGATTGGCCGAAAAAACTTGGGAGGTTGTTGGATCGGTGGTCACTAGTCTTTCCAAAAGAGGTCACCTCCCAGTGCTGGGTGAAGCAACAAGTGAAGCATTGCGCTTTCCCAACTGCTCATGATACAAGAAGAAATCGCAACATATCACAATATACTGTAAATATTGGAACATGTTTTATATATATATACACATTAAATTAACAGTATGTATTAAACATTAATGTATAATGTAACCTCATTATATTTATATTTATTATTGTAACCTCCCCAATAAAGTATATAAATTGACACACCCGTTCAGATTCGCACAGAAAGATAGTAAACAAATTGGTAGCGGGGCAGACGGATACATAAACAGTTTTACGGATCGATATATATATATATATATATGTATGTAAATATATATATATATATATATATATATATGTGTATATATATATACATATGTATATATAAATATTTTATGTAGAAAAAGAGAAGATGAGATAAAGTAATATATATATATATACAGAGAAACATGAGATAAGTAAGAGAGATAGATAGATTGATTGATAGATAGATAAATAGATAAAAAGATAGATTGATAGATAGATAGATAGACGCATATGTATATATATACACATATGTAGAGATAGAAAGATAGACGGATAGTTTACACTAGATTCGGTAGATCGACCAAAGATACACATCCCCAAGCTCTGTCCTCGTAGGTCGCGTCTCATTTATTTCGCCGGCGTCACCCTGGCAGCGGGGATCGTACTGGCCTTGCTGGCACGACTGGGCTGCTGCCGACCCAACCGCGCCCTGGCAACGAACTGTGGCTACCGCGACTGAGGTGGGTGGAAATATCACCGGTGAAAGCTAAAAGAGATGGGACTAATTATATGAAATGTGCATGTTGTATATTACATTGTTGGGTTGAATTTATGCTTAAAATCATTTTTGTATCCTAGAAAATTGGATACAAAGTGTGACATGTGCAAGGAAAGCGCGGGGAATATTCACAATCAGCAAGGAATCAAACAATAATAAGAACATATTAATTAATTTCAACCCCGGATTAAGAAAACCAGATTGATTAATTGGGCGGCAGGTGCTCCTCTAAATAGGGATTAGGTGCTTCTAAAAACCTGAACCCCACAATAATGAAACAAGCAGCCCAGGGATCTATCAATCCGGGGTTGGCCTTACCCGAGTTTCGAAAAGGACTTGGTGAGCCATGAGATACGACTTGCACTTTGTACACAGCAATGCTGCGGTCCCGTAATTGTGTGAGGAGTAGATCCCTTCCCCTACCTCAAAATGGCTTTTCGGAACCTTTGCTTCATTTGTTGATGAGTTTCATGCATGGTGATGTACTTTTAGATTGCTTCTTTATACCATTTGAATCCATTTGAGTTGTTCCTTTGGTCCTCTGTTCCTCTATATAATTCAGCCCATAGCTTCGGTTTTTCCAGGGGAACACTATTTGTCCCACCTCTTCCGCAGATCGATGCAGCAGGCCAGCTATTGCGGTGTGAAAACCAGGGTGCCAGGGTTTTGACCCATAACTAAATTGGTTTAGTTGAGATGGTTGAGGAATCTCGAGATGCATAGAAGCACCTTGTGTCTTTTTTGACTGTTTCCCCTGTAACAGTCTGGTGGATCATTCAGGATGACCAACCGGTCAGAGCTTCGGGACCCTGACCTGCGCAGGTATTGATCCGGGGGGCTATTTGCTACTCCATTTATGTCACGGTCCCATGGATCCTGCTTCAGATGCAGCGCCTTGGACGCGGAGAGGATGCGCCTTGTGCCGGCTGTGGCCATGACCAGCTGAGGAACTTATCCTGGGGCACGCAAGGCGTGCTCTTTTCCGGAGGCTCTCAAGAAGGTGACAGGGTGGGGATGGCCAACAGATACCGAAGTGGACGCATGCTTGAAATAGATGCAGATGCGGGACAATTTGAAAAAGAATGAATAAACCGATGCAGAATCAAACATAAGATTTATTTTATACGTAAATATAGGCATATAAATCATCGCGTAATTATATCACATGGGTATGTTTTATTGATGGAGGTTGTCAGGCTGATTGTGATAAATGATGGTGTCATTATCCCCGTTTGGAGTTCAACTACAGAATGGGAGGCCTTGTGCCCCGTTTCAAGGGCATTTCCGGGCTTAAATTAAGATGAAAAAATGGGGATGGGCCAGGCATTTTGTACCCACAGCTTGGGAATTGCATTTTATAAGTTTTCAACGTTTCGGTAGTTGAATGACCTGAAAAAATCGAAAGTCATTTTGTAGCAAGGGAATTTGCCCATCGGAAGACAACATGTAAAAACCCAATCTCATTTTGTAGCAAGGGAAGTTGCCCTTCGGAAGTGTTCCCTTCAAGTAACCTGATGATAAAAACATATAAGAGCCAATCTTCATTTTGTAGTGGTGGAGTGTCCCCTTCAAGTAACTTGATGGTAAAAACCAATCTTCATTTTGTAGCAGTATCATGTTGTCATTTTCCGTAATCCTCTGGAGGTTGAGAACCATCATTTTATAATGGCTGAGGTTGGGAATTTTGAGACTTGGTACAAAATGAGGGTCTCGACCCCATAGGTGAAATTCAAACCGGGATGTGTCATTCACAAATTGTTGAAACTTGACACCTCGAAACTATATGGTTTCACAGCAGCCCACCCTGGCTAGAACAAGCTGCCCTGCAGGAATCCCAAAAAGGGCAATGATCCCAACTGATTGCCTTCCAGGGTACCACCAGGTGTCACCCGGCCCAGGGAGTGACTGGGTGAGGTTCTATTGCTGGAGATACATCCAAGAGAGTCGCTGGGCAACGAAGGGACTACTGGATTCGAGACTCGAAAGGTCCTCAAATCGTCCTGGCATCCTGCTAACACTTGGAGCTCTTTCTGTGTCTGAAATGTGTCACTTTTAGCACACGAAAAACAGGGAATTTTGCAAAGATGAGTGGCTCACCAGGGACCACGGTTGCTGCCAATGGCCTGGGCGATGAATCCGATTAAGCTCCATTGCACCACCTGGATCCAACCGGAGGGCCAACATTCAACTCATGTCCACCCCAAAACCCACCGGAAATTCAAGATTTAGCTGAGGTACCCATCAAAAATAAGCGTTAGGAAGTTAGGAACGTGATTTTCCCATAGGATTTGGTTCACTAGTTGACATTCCCCTTTTTTGATTTCTGAAGTGCATTTACCCTTTTTGCACGGCTTTGTGGCCATGTTTGGTCAGCTCAGATGTCAACTCGCCTTCGTGCATCGATTACACGCAGCCCTTCCACAGTGCATTGTGGTGGCTGGACGCGTTTGGATTGGGGAAGATCCACGAAGTTGGGTGCAGTTGTGGCAATTTATTAGATATAACATGATATAACTGGTGATTTCTATGGGATTATACATTCTATAAACGGAGTTGTTTTAGTACTTATAACTGGTATTATTAGTTATAACTTATAACATGTTATAACTGGCATTTCGGGCCATAGCTGTGGGATTTCCCATGGCTTCGCCGCACTCAGGTTTGATGATGGCCACAACTACCTCTATAGGCCGGGAATGAAGGGTTGTTATTTTCATCCCCAGCCAATTGGATGGGTAGAAACTCATCCTGGATCGTTTCCTGCTATAAAATGGAAAACAACCAGCCAACCAGAAAAAGCTGACATTTTTTCGGATTACCAAAGGTTGACATTTTTTTGTCCATTTGTGTCCAACTTATTAAATGTGAACATTCAAATGCAGGGGATCGAATTTGAGACGCAGAGGGCTCAGTTTGGCTTGTCATTTTGGAATGTCCAAGTCCACTCTGAAGGATATTGGAAAGTATGCTCCCATTTATAACCAGCTATACCAGTTATAATAAGTTATAACCATTTATATATATATACTTGGTAAACAGCCATGACTGTGTTTATCCATACTATGATTTGAGTATCGTTCCCGCTTTTGCAAGGCAATTTCAGTGGGTGAGTTCGGAACGGGTTAATGGCTCACCAGACCTATTTTAGGTCCCAGTTACCATCCGTTTTGCTGGCAAAATGTTCATTAATTCAATCTACAATTCATTTATGTTTACTTTATATTCATCCATGGGATGTATACATATACACACATTTATATATATCAATATATATATATACACATATGTTTTACTTATTATCTTACGCTTATTTTGCAATATTCCATATTTCATCAACCACGGAGCTGATCAACCATGTAGATCCGAAAGCCGCCAGGAATGCGACGTGGGTGGCACAGCATCACATCGCCAGCCCCTCCGGAATAGATCCCGGTGGCGACACGCAGTACACGACGCCCATGTGACCTGGTGGACCTGGTGTTTTCCCTGGTGATGCTGGTGGCTGGAACAGGGCTCCGGGCTCCAAGTGAAGCTCATTGAAATCCATTCCGTAACTGGACCAAGTTGGTAGGTTCAGAACCATGAATTCTCACCAATACTGTACTTCATATTACTTGAGCCATGATATCCAGGAATAATCATGGCTCGTAATATGAAACATGGTGCATCCACGCTAGTAATTAATTGGTTTAGAACCATGTCACAAACCATGTTGTAGCCCAATTACCAATGGGATTTCCACACTGAGATGCACATCCAAGTGGAACCGGTGGGAAACGCCTGAGACAATCCTGAAAGTTGACTCATTTTAGCAATCAGATTGTAGGGAAGTAACATGAATCAGTGGGTTTTTCTAGGTAAACTATTGTCAAGTCATTTGAAAAAGTATGAGAAACAAAGCAGGTTCGTTTGTTACATAAGTAATCAGCTCTTTGACATGTGGAATATCAACTTGGATTGGCTGAACCATTGGCATGGCTCCGCCGGGAATCTACCCACCTAAAAAACAGCTCTGCAGAGGTTCTTGGTCTTCAACCTTCTGATCTTTGCCGCCGGATTGATCCTGGGACCGGGGACAGACCTTCCTTGAAGAATCAATGGCGAAGAAAAATCGTGTGTCCTAACTTTAGAAAACATATAGTTTCTGAAAAATTCTGGAAGCCATGGCCCGTTTACAGATGATTTATTGCTTTGGGCGTGCTGATTTTCCATGTCGCACCAGAGGGCAATACTATATTGCTGGTTCTATATCCCACTACATCCTCGCTACATTCCCAGTAAATTTGGATTCAATTCCCATTAAATGCCCGTTAAATTCCCACTACATTGCCCTTCATTCCCATTAAATTCCATTACATGTCTGTTTTGGCCATCATAAAAATCACCATAAAATCACCATTAAACCGCTGCGGCTTTGATGGTGTCATGTGTTTCATCTGGGGAGGGTAAAATCGTCCGGCTGTTGATATGCGCCGTGAGAAAAATATGGCAAAAATTACCAGTCAATTAAGGCTTTCATGGGAAAGAAAAACATCGAAAATATCATGGCAAAAGTTTAAAAACAACTATAATCCCTTCCTCCTAATACTAAACCCCCCCCCCTAATACAAAACACGGCAGGTAGTTTTTAGTATTAGGGGGGTATTTATTATTAGGGAACCAAATCGAAGTCATGTTAATTAATTAATTAATTAATTAATTAAATTTCCTTATATAACGCAATTAAAATATTGCCAAAAATGGCAGTTCGAAGCTTACCCCTAATACTAAATTAAAACCCTTAATGCTAAAAACTATTTTTTCCGATCTCAAAATCAATTAAATTTCTTTATATAACGCAATTAAAATATTGCCAAAAATGGCAGTTAGAAGCTTACCCCTAATTGCTAGAGTAGCTAGGCAGCTTGGAGTGAGGGATTGGGACTAGGCCCCCCTAATACTAAACACCCCGGGGTGAACTAGTTTTTAATATTAGGGGGGAGAACCCACAAATGGTAGGTTGATTTTTAAATTGTTTTTTAAAGGGGATCAATTAAAAGTCAAATTGGCCAAACTGAAATTTTCGGAAATTGGAGATGGATGCCTGTTTTTAGTATTAGGGGGACGTTTAGTATTAGGAGGAAGGGATTAAATGGAATAAATGGAGGTTCTAATGATTTTTTCTCTCCTAAAAATGAAGGTCGCAAATCACCGAGCCATGGAGCTGGTGGTCCCCAGGATTGGTCTGCTTTGGGGGTTGTCACTCCTTCGTTGCTTGGCAGAAATTCTGGCGAAATTGAAATTGCAGAATCAATTTTGGTCGAATTTCATGGTTGGTTCCTTTCAAGTCTCAGGTGTCGGTCGTGTTCTATACACACACGCGTATTATATATATATACATATACATATACATATGTATACACACACACATACATATACATATTTATATTAATACATATATATATACATTTATATACATATATATATACATATATATATATACTTATATATATACATATACATAGATAGATAGGTATAGGAGGGATATACATATATATATACATATATATATACATATATATACACATATATATTTACACATATATATATATACATATATATATAAACATATTTATATATATATACATATGGAGGGATCAGTTCTTCAAATGAATGCCTGATCCTCCAATATATTTTTACAAGAGGTTCACAGCACCCACTAATTCAGCAACATTTTAATGTCCATGTTTTGACAATATCAAAAATCCTCTTTTGATGTACGTACCTACGCCCAGGATCAACTATACATCATAGAGAATTGCCATTTTCCCCCGCGTGTTTGTGTGCGATGATCACCAACGGGAGAAGAGAAACTGGTTGCTTCAAAGTGATGCTTCTTCCGCTGGTTCTTCATATTAGGTCATGGTTGTTTCACCATGCTTAACGCGAAGAGAAGACTGCGCCTGGTCGTTTCACCATCTTCCCTTGTCATCTTTCAGGTTTCTCCATCACAAAGAATTCAGCACTTCCTGCTATGTTCCGCATTTTCCCAAGGAAACACGTGCATCCTTAGTTTTCTCAACCAAATTTCAGCTTGTGCAGCAATTGACCCTGAAGATTCCCAGCATCGCTGTCAAGGTTGGTATCTGACCTTGGCGGGGCCCATCTGGGCCGCCTTCCTAGTGGCTCTGGTGGCGCAATGGCAGATCTTCGGGCCGTTGACCGGACCTTGGGACCAATAATGAAAGTGAGATAGGCTCTGTCCTGGAAGCAAGCTTGATACGTTTTTTTTTGATGTTTTTCTCACATCTGCAATGGGAGATGCATGATATGCATGGGGGGTTCAAACAAAAAAACAAGGGGAAATAGAAACCATCCAAGTCTCAAGAGGAGGAGGGATCAAAGACTCTTCCATGCAACGATGGGTTTGGTACCTTCCAGGTTCTCTCCCCTGTTGACAAACTGGAAATCAGTCAAAGCAGAATATTCCAGTATATTCCAGTGTTATCCTGTGTTTTTCGATGGTTTGAGTGATGCCCTCCTATTCTTGGGTTTGTTGCCCATGGTTTATAAATGACATATCCATGTTCATTGCCGTGTATGCTGCTATTCATGACCCGTTTGTGATGGCTTTCCATACTGATCATATAATATAATATGTATGCATGTGTATATACATATATATATATACACATTATATAAATACATTACTTATATATATATATATACACATCTACCTATAAGCTGTTGCCGGTTCCAATCATGCACTTGTTTCCAATACACGAAGGGACAAGTAAAACAGGGAAAATTTCCAATGGTTACTGGCTACTGTTCCATGTCTACACTTTTGTCGTCATCCATGCAAAGACGGCATACTTTCTGAAACCATGGCGGCCTGGTAACAACTCTTGGATCAACCGTTGGCCACTCGGCTATTTCCTATGACTGTAATCCAAAGAAAGGTTCTCAGGTTTCTCTCAGGATGCTCAGATGTGTTTCTGCCTTTTTTTCCGTTTTGTTTTTCCCATGCTTGGGTTGTTTCAACCACCCAGCTTCCCTCACCGCGACCGGCGACGGAACAATTGAGGACAGGCGCTCTTCCCTAACCTCCTGCGCCTTGGCAGTAGGTGTGTTTCAATAACTCTATATATATACTATATTAAACCTTCATATTTTTTGAATAAATATATTATATATATAGAGATAACTTTATGATTATGTGTATATTACATATATATAATGTGTATATGTATTATAGAGAGAGAGATATATATATATATATATATATGTGTGTGTGTGTGTGCATACTAGTGGTACGTAGTTCATCTGGTTACTTTTCAAGCTCCAGATTTCGGCCCCTAAAATGGGCATGGCATCATGGCATGGGCCTTGGACGGACCTGCAGGTACTATTCGTATAGCAGCAGCTCGTGGATTTTTCACGTTTGTGTCATTGCCGCTGCGGCTCGGCGAGTGAGGCTGGGAGTGAGGCGAGCGCGTTTCGGCCGGAGATTCCTATTGGATCTGAAACATTGCCGTCGACATGTTTATAGAATTATATATATATATATAGATATGATTAGATTTTAGTAGGGCTGTAGAAACTTGAACCACCCCATAATAGCTGGTTGGTGGTTTGGAACATTTTTTATTTCTCCATATATTGGGAATAATATTTCCATTTGACTTTCATATTTTTCAGAGGGGTAGGTCAACCACCAACCAGATTAGTAATCAATTACTATGGGATTATATTATTTTATATTAACATATTAATTAACATGATTATGGGATGGTCTAGTGGATGATCAACAAGCATTAATATAGATAACCATAAAATTACCTATGGTATATTACAATTAACTATGGTTATTAACTAGCATTAATATAGATAACCATTAATATAGATGACGATGGTATCTGGAACTCCCCAAAAAATTCAGCTGTTTTCTCGTGATCCGATGGATGCCAAGTTGCACGCTGAGGTCATCACATTGCCCATCTACGATTTGCTCATCAAGCTGCTCCTGGACTTTCCTGGAGCCAGTGGTCATTGGATGTCATTGGTACTCATGTTATCATGGTGAGTCTTATTCGTATAAATCTTGAGTTGGGCCAACCATGGTTAAGCCATGATTGGGGTTACTAATTACTAATGGACATTGATGGACCATGTTGGTATTTTCCTATCTTAAATTTGCAAGGGGTGATTTTGAGCCACACAGTCTTCACCTCTTCCTGTGTCAGATTTGCAACAGCAAGTTGAGGCGCAAAGTGTAGGAGATGCGACTGGGGGCATATCCCTCACAAAATCACATCCAATAGGCCAATGGATGTCTATCGCCTTGTTTGGGTTGTGTAAAAAAACATTTAATGTAATTTATATGTATATACCGTTAAAATGAAAGTTAGAATGCCTCCGCGAATTCCAAATATTCCTCCCCCTCAGTTAGAATGCGGCCCGCGCACGGCAAAAAATCCTTCAGTTAGAATGCCTCCCCCCCCGGGTTTTAAGTTTTTTTGTTTTTGGAGAACCCTTTGCACAAATCCCTCACTTAGAATGCCTTCGCACTATAAATATCATCAGATGTTAGAATGCAGTTAGAACGCTTCCCCCTTGAAATTGCTTTCTACCAGCATTTCAGCAATTAGAACGCTTCCCCCTTGAAATTGCTTTGCCAGCATTTCAGCAGTTAGAATGTTTCCCCCTTGAAATGGCTTTTTACCAGCATTTCATCGTTTAGAATGCTTCCCCCTTGAAGTTGCTTTTACACAAGCATTTCAGCAGTTAGAATGTTTCTCCCTTGAAATGGCTTTTTACCAGCATTTCAGCAATTAGAATGCTTTTCTTGAAATTGTTTTTTACCAGTATTTCAGCAGTTAGCATGCTTCCCCCCTTGAAAAGGTTTTTTACCAGCATTTCATACGTTAGAATGCTTCCCCCTTGAAACGGTTTTTTACCAGCTTTTCAGCGGTTAGAATGCTTTCCCCTTGAAATTGTTTTTTACAAGCATTTCACCAGTTGGAACGCTTTGCCCTTGAAATTGCTTTTTACCAGCCTTTCAGCAGTTAGAATGTTTCCCCTTCATATTGTTTTTTACACAAACATTTCAGCAGTTAGAATGCTTCCCCCTTGAAATTGCTTTCTACCAGCATTCCTGCAATTAGAACGCTTCCCCCTTGAAGTTGCTTTTGCCAGCATTTCAGCAGTTAGAATGCTTCCCAGCATTTCAGCCATTAGAATGCTTCCCCCTTGAATTGGTTTTTCTAACCAGCATTTCAGCAATTAGAATGCTTTTCTTGAAATTGTTTTTTACCATTATTTCATCAGTTAGAATGCTTCCCCCTTGAAATTGCTTTTTACCAGCCTTTCAGCAGTTAGAATGCTTCCCCCTTTGAAATGGTTTTTTTACCAGCATTTCATCAGTTAGAATGCTTCCCCGTTGAAATTGCTTTTACACAAGCATTTCAGCAGTTAGAATGTTTCCCATTTGAAATTGCTTTCTACCAGCATTTCAGCAATTGGAACGCTTCCCCCTTGAAATTGCTTTCTACCAGCATTTCAGCAATTAGAACGCTTCCCCCTTGAAATTGCTTTTGCCAGCATTTCAGCAGGTAGAATGCTTCCCAGCATTTCAGCAGTTAGAATGTTTCCCCCTTGAAGTTGCTTTTTACACAAGCATTTCATCAGGTAGAATGTTTCCCCCTTGAAATGGCTTTTTACCAGCATTTCATCAGTTAGAATGCTTCCTCCTTGAAGTTGCTTTTACACAAGCATTTCAGCAGTTAGAATGTTTCTCCCTTGAAATGGCTTTTCTACCAGCATTTCAGCAATTAGAATGCTTTTCTTGAAATTGTTTTTTACCAGTATTTCAGCAGTTAGCATGCTTCCCCCCTTGAAATTGTTTTTTACAAGCATTTCAGAAGTTAGAATGCTTCCCCCTTGAAACGGCTTTTTACCAGCTTTTCAGCGGTTAGAATGCTTTCCCCTTGAAATTGTTTTTTACAACCATTTCAGCAGTTAGAATGCTTCCCCCTTGAAATTGCTTTCTACCAACATTTCAGCAATTAGAACGCTTCCCCCTTGAAATTGCTTTTGCCAGCATTTCAGCAGGTAGAATGCTTCCCAGCATTTCAGCAGTTTGAATGCTTCCCCCTTGATGTTGCTTTTTACACAAGCATTTCATCAGTTAGAATGTTTCCCCCTTGAAATGGTTTTTTACCAGCATTTCATCAGTTAGAATGCTTCCCCCTTGAAGTTGCTTTTACACAAGCATTTCAGCAGTTAGAATGTTTCCCCGTTGAAATTACTTTTTACCAGCATTTCAGCAGTTAGAATGCTTACCCCCTTGAAATGTTTTTTTACCAGCATTTCATCGGTTAGAATGTTTCCCCCTTGAAATTGCTTTCTACCAGCTTTTCAGCAATTAGAATGCTTCCCCCTTGAACTTGTTTTTACCGGCCTTTCAGCAGTTTGAATGCTTCCCCCTTCAAGTTGTTTTTTACACAAGCATTTCAGCAGTTGGAATGCTTCCCCCTTGAAATTGTTTTCTACCAGCATTTCCGCAAATAGAACGGTTCCCTTTGACATTGTTTTAACCAGCATTTTAGCAGTTAGAACGCTTTCCCCTTTAAGTTGTACAGATATGTGCAAAAACTTGTGAGTACATATAATATATAATATATTGTATAATCCCGATGGGATACATAGAATACAAAATCGATAATTTCGGCCTCAACAACATCTCCCGGAATCGGTAAAAACACCTATACATAGAATAAAAACATCTTCCGGAATCGGAAAAAAACAACATATACATAGAATATTTCCGGCTATCCATTTTGATCCAGGAAAATAAATCTTTTCAGGTTTTTGACAGAAACATGGATTGCTGCAGCCGCCTGTGATTCAAACCAGTTCCGCAAAGGGACAACTGCGATTTCAGCATGGAAAGTGTGTTGCAACGCGTTTTGCTGGGGCAATCGCGGGGTGAACTATGAAAAAAAACATATTTTGCAATGAAAACAAATGGAATTGGGTGGTGTTCCTCTAAAAATTGATGAATATTTTCACTGCGGACCTAAATTCTATGTAAGTAATTCTTCAAGGAATTGGGTCTCTTCCATGCATAAGGGTATATATCATATACGTAATTCCCTTTGGGGAGTAGCAACCCTGGATGTCTGAAGTTCCTAAACTAGAACGTTTCAACAAAAAAAACAGATCCCCCGAAATGATCATTTTCTTTTTATATTGCATTAAAAAAATGAGTTTTTCAGGCTCACCGAAGGGTACCCCCCACGACCGGTGTCGTAGAACTATGAAAAAAACTATTTTGCAGTGAAAACCAATGGAATTGGGTGGTGTTCCTCAAAAGCTGATGAGTATTTTCACTGGGGACCTATATTCTATGTATGTAGTTCTGCAAGAAATTGGGTCTCTTCCGTTTCAGGGTATATATCATATACGTAATTCCATGTAATTCCCTTTGGGGAGTAGCAACCCTGGATGTTTGAAGTTCCTAAACTACACTGACCTAAAAGTAAATGGCTCAACTCAAACACCAAAATGCCCACATGATGGCACCGCGCGGTGAGAAAGAAAACAGAGCTATTTTAGCTGGAACATAAAACGAGTTCCGCCAATTCCCAAGACAGGAGGCAAAACCACCAGGAAAGACATCAGAGTTATCCCAAGACAGGAGGCAAAACCACCAGGAAAGACATCAGAGTTATCCCAAGACAGGAGGCAAAACCACCAGGAAAGACAGCAGAGTTATCCTAAGACAGGAGGCAAAACCACCAGGAAAGACATCAGAGTTATCCCAAGACAGGAGGCAAAACCACCAAAAAAGACATCAGAGTTATCCCAAGACACGAGGGGTTAAACCACCAGGAAAGACATCAGAGTTATCCCAAGACAGGAGGCAAAACCACCAAAAAAGACATCAGAGTAATCCCAAGACAGGAGGCAAAACCACCAGGAAAGACATCAGAGTTATCCCAAGATAGGAGGCAAAACCACCAGGAAAGACATCAGAGTTATCCCAAGATAGGAGGCAAAACCACCAGGAAAGACATCAGAGTTATCCCAAGACAGGAGGCAAAACCGCCAGGAAACACATCAGAGTTATCCCAAGACAGGAGTCAAAACCACCAGGACTCAGGCGATAGGTCCCCAGAAAGAGTGTTTGAGGACCTATCGTTGTAGTATCCCGGATCTTTTTTTTCGTTTTTTTTGCCAACATATGTTGAAAAATAACATTTCTATCAAAATATATCGTGTCTAACCCTAAACCCTACATCCGTTAGAAAAAAGATGAAAAAATAAGAAACATATCTGCCAACAACGGGGGGTTCACGGTATGTAAATATTATACATCTAAAAATAATCAGAATGCATATATTGAAATTGTAAAATTGCGCCATCTATGTGGAGATGCGCCATCTATGTGGCATATTTTGGTTAGGTTGGTTTATGGATGTCAGGATGTGAGGGAGTTGCGCCATCTATGTGGCATATTTTGGCTATAGGTTGGTTATGGATGTCGGGAGATGTGAGGGAGTTGCGCCATCTATGTGGCATATGTTGGTTTGGTTGGCTTATGGATGTCGGGAGATATGAGGGAGTTACGCCATCTATGTGGGCATTCCCAGCCTGATTTTGGCGAATGGGTGGGAGTTGCGCCATCTATGTCCCAAAAAGGCAGCTTGATGTTGAGAAAAAAAACATCTGGGGGAAAACAGCGCAGAAGATTGCAAAAAATTAGTCATTTTTAGGGATACATGGCGCAACTGACCTGTTTTGAATGGCAGTTGAGCCATCTATCCCCCGCATTCTGCATTTGACATAGATGGCGCCACTCAAGATTCTGAGCGTCTACTTTGACATCAGAGTAGAACGTTTCAACAAAAAACAGGTCCCCCGAAATGATCAATTTCTTTTTATATTGCATTAAAAAAATGAGTTTTTCAGGCTCACCGAAGGGTACCCCCCACGACCGGTGTCGTAGAACTATGAAAAAAAAACTAGTTGCAATGAAAACCAATGGAATTTGGTGGTGTTCCCCAAAAAAATGATGAATATTTTCACTGGGGACCTATATTCTATGTATGTAATTCTTCAAGGAATTGGGTCTCTTCCATGTATAAGGGTATATATCATATACGTAATTCCCTTTGGGGAGTAGCAACCCTGGATGTCTGAAGTTCCTAAACTAGAACGTTTCAACAAAAAAAACAGGTCCCCCGAAATGATCAGTTTCTTTTTATATTGTATTAAAAAATGAATTTTTCAGGCTCACCAAAGGGTACCCCCACGACCGGTGTCGTAGAACTATGAAAAAAATATTTTGCGGATAGAATGCCTCCCCGGAAACTACAGCAGATATAGATCAATGAAAAAAACATAGAAGAAAAGGAAGAGTAAGGAACAATATAGAAGAAAAGGAGGAGAAAAGGGAAAAGGATAAGGTCGGAAAAGAGACAAGGGCACTCCAGGTTCCCTGCGGGTCAGAAACATCTGGCTACAGTGGGGAAAACAACAGATAGAATGCCTCCCCGGAAACTACAGCAGATATAGATCAATGAAAAAACATAGAAGAAAAGGAAGAGTAAGGAAGAATATAGAAAAAAGGAGGAGAAAAGGGAAAAGGATAAGGTCGGAAAAGAGACAAGGGCACTCCAGGTTCCCTGCGGGTCAGAAACATCTGGCTACAGCGGGGAAAACAACAGATAGAATGCCTCCCCGGAAACTACAGCAGATATAGATCAATGAAAAAGACATGGAAGAAAAGGAAGGGTAAGGAACAATAGAAGAAAGGAGGAGAAAAGGGAAGAGGATAAGGTCGGAAAAGAGACAAGGGCACTCCAGGTTTCCTGCGGGTCAGAAACATATGGCTACAGTGGGGAAAACAACAGGTAGAATGCCTCCCCGGAAACTACAGCAGATATAGATCAATGAAAAAGACATGGAAGAAAAGGAAGGGTAAGGAACAATAGAAGAAAAGGAGGAGAAAAGGGAAGAGGATAAGGTCGGAAAAGAGACAAGGGCACTCCAGGTTTCCTGCGGGTCAGAAACATCTGGCTACAGTGGGGAAAACAACAGATAGAATGCCTCCCCGGAAACTACAGCAGATATAGATCAATGAAAAAGACATAGAAGAAAAGGAAGGGTAAGGAACAAGATAGCACAAAAAGAGGAGAAAAGGGAAGAGGATAAGGTCGGAAAAGAGACAAGGGCACTCCAGGTTCCCTGCGGGTCAGAAACATCTGGCTACAGTGCGGAAAACAACAGATAGAATGCCTCCCCCGGAAACTACAGCAGATATAGATCAATGTAAAAGACATAGCAGAAAAGGAAGGGTAAGGAACAATATAGAAGAAAAGGAGGAGAAAAGGGAAGAGGATAAGATCGGAAAAGAGACAAGGGCACTCCATGTTCCCTGCGGGTCAGAAACATCTGGCTACAGTGGGGAAAACAACAGATAGAATGCCTGAAGCTACAGCAGATATAGATCAACGAAAAAGACATAGAAGAAAAGGAAGGGTAAGGAACAATATAGAAGAAAAGGAGGAGAAGGGAAGAGGATAAGATCGGAAAAGAGACAAGGGCACTCCAGGTTCCCTGCGGGTCAGAAACATAAGGCTACAGTGGGGAAAACAACAGATAGAATGCCTCCCCCGAAACTACAGCAGATATAGATCAATGAAAAAGACATACTCTCCCCTAAGAGTAGATGGCTCAGAATCTTGAGTTGCGCCATCTATGTCACAAAAAAAATGGGGGATAGATGGCTCAACTCCCTTTAAAACAGGTCAGTTGTGCCATCTATGTCCCTAAAAACGACATATTTTTTGCAATCTTCTGCGCTGGTTTCTCCCCATATTTTTTTCTCAACATCGAATCAAGCTGCTTTTTTGGGCCATCTACTCCCACTCATTCACCAAAATCAGGCTGCGAATGCCCACATAGATGGCGCAACTCCCTCATATCTGGCCCGGACATGACCCAAAAACAGTGGGGCTTTTTTGGGCGCTGATTTAGGGCGTAAAAGAGCCCGTTTTTTTGGCCAAACATGTGCTCAACATAGAAGGCTATGTTGGGCCACTTGCGGCTCTGTTGGCGGCTTTCGGGCCTAAAATTTCAACCCCAACGGAAGCATGGTTCCGTTGAGGTTGAATTTTGGGTCGGTTTTGGGCTTATGTTGGGCCATTTGGAGGCTACAAGAAACCCGCGTAAAATTTTATTGTTTTACGCGTGTTTTTTTGGGCGCATTATGGAGCCTTCTTGGGCCTATATAGTCTCCTCTGTTGGGCCATTTTAGGGCTATGTTGGGCTTTGTTGGCGGCTTTCGGGCCTAAAATTTCAACCCCAACCGAAGCGTGGTCCGGTTGAGGTTGAATGTTGGGTCGGTTTTGGGCTTATGTTGGGCCTCTGTTGGGCCATTTTAGGGCTATGTTGGGCTCTGTTGGCGGCTTTCGGGCCTAAAATTTCAACAACCCCAACGGAAGCATGGCTCCGTTGAGGTTGAATTTTGGGTCGGTTTCGGGTTCAAAATAGGCTCAAAACGAGTTGCGCCATCTACCTTCTCATTTTTAAGTAGAGTGATTTTTTTTAATTGGCGGAACTCGATTTATGTTCTAGTTAAAATAGCGCTGTTTTCTTTTTCACCGCGCGGTGCCATCTTATCGGTATTTCGGTTTTGGAATTGCGCCATCTACTTTTAGGGGGGCATCGAAGAAAAGGACGGGTAAGGAACAATATAGAAGAAAAGGAGGAGAAAAGGGAAGAGGATAAGGTCGGAAAAGAGACAAGGGCACTCCAGGTTCCCTGCGGGTCAGAAACATATGGCTACAGTGGGGAAAACAACAGATAGAATGCCTCCCCGGAAACTACAGCAGATATAGATCAATGAAAAAGACATAGAAGAAAAGGAAGGGTAAAAGGAACAATATAGAAGAAAAGGAGGAGAAAAGGGAAGAGGATAAGGTCGGAAAAGAGACAAGGGCACTCCAGGTTCCCTGCGGGTCAGAAACATATGGCTACAGTGGGAAAAACAACAGATAGAATGCCTCCCCGGAAACTACAGCAGATATAGATCAATTAAAAAGACATAGAAGAAAAGGAAGGGTAAGGAACAATATAGAAGAAAAGGAGGAGAAAAAGGGAAGAGGATAAGGTCGGAAAAGAGACAAGGGCACTCCAGGTTCCCTGCGGGTCAGAAACATATGGCTACAGTGGGGAAAACAACAGATAGAATGCCTCCCCGGAAACTACAGCAGATATAGATCAATGAAAAAGACATAGAAGAACAGGAAGGGTAAGGAACAATATAGAGGAAAAGGAAGAGAAAAGGGAAGAGGATAAGGTCGGAAAAGAGACAAGGGCACTCCAGGTTCCATGCGGGTCAGAAACATATGGCTACAGCAGGGAAAACAACAGATAGAATGCCTCCCCGGAAACTACAGCAGATATAGATCAATGAAAAAGACATAGAAGAAAAGGAAGGGTAAGGAACAATATAGAAGAAAAGGAGGAGAAAAGGGGAGAGGATAAGGTCGGAAAAGAGACAAGGGCACTCAAGGTTCCCTGCGGGTCAGAAACATATGGCTACAGTGGGGAAAACAACAGATAGAATGCCTCCCCGGAAACTACAGCAGGTATAGATCAATGAAAAAGACATAGAAGAAAAGGAAGGGTAAGGAAGAATATAGAAGAAAAGGAGGAGAAAAGGGAAGAGGATAAGATCGGAAAAGAGACACGGGCACTCCAGGTTCCCTGCGGGTCAGAAACATATGGCTAAAGTGGTGAAAACAACAGATAGAATGCTTCCCCGGAAACTACAGCAGATATAGATCAATGAAAAAGACATAGACGAAAAGGAAGGGTAAGGAACAATATAGAAGAAAAGGAGGAGAAAAGGGAAGAGGATAAGGTCGGAAAAGAGACAAGGGCACTCCAGGTTCCCTGCAGGTCAGAAACATATGGCTACAGTGGGGAAAACAACAGATAGAATGCCTCCCGGGAAACTACAGCAGATATAGATCAATGAAAAAGACATAGAAGAAAAGGAAGGGTAAGGAACAATATAGAAGAAAAGGATGAGAAAAGGGAAGGGGATAAGGTCGGAAAAGAGACAAGGGCACTCCAGGTTCCCTGCAGGTCAGAAACATCTGGCTACACTGGGGAAAACAACAGATAGAATGCCTCCCCGGAAACTACAGCAGATATATAGATCAATGAAAAAGACATAGAAGAAAAGGAAGGGTAAGGAACAATATAGAGGAAAAGGAGGAGAAAAGGGAAGAGGATAAGGTCGGAAAAGAGACAAGGGCACTCCAAGTTCCCTGCGGGTCAGAAACATAAGGGCTACAGTGGGTAAAACAACAGATAGAATGCCTCCCCGGAAACTACAGCAGATATAGATCAATGAAAAAGACATAGAAGAACAGGAAGGGTAAGGAACAATATAGAAGAAAAGGAGGAGAAAAGGGAATAGGATAAGATCGGAAAAGAGACAAGGGCACTCCAGGTTCCCTGCGGGTCAGAAACATCTGGCTACAGTGGGGAAAACAACAGATAGAATGCCTCCCGGGAAACTACAGCAGATATAGATCAATGAAAAAGACATAGAAGAAAAGGAAGGGCAAGGATAAATATAGAAGAGAAGGAGGAGAAAAGGGAAGAGGATAAGGTCGGAAAAGAGACAAGGGCACTCAAGGTTCCCTGCGGGTCAGAAACATCTGGCTACAGTGGGG
>CAMXCT020001099.1:0-85000 GCA_947184155.2 Cladocopium goreaui
GAAAATATTGTGGTTGAACGGTTTAACCATGAAACATGGTGGTTTAATGGGAGTCTAGTGGGGTTGCTTAAACAATTTTTCATGGATAAATCCCATTAAATTGTATCCAATATAATCCTCATGGTTGCTGGTTAAATCACCATGTTTCTCACCCATTTTTCAATGGCCATTCAATAGTGGGGAAAATTGATCCGGGGTTGACAATACCTGACGTGCTTGTGGGTACCCTATGGTAAATGAATCTGGTTTGCTGGGATATCCCCATTTCATCCCATTTCAATGCATTTCAATAGATCATTTGATTGTGGGGAAGACCTACTAATGTATGTATGAAAATGTATGTGTGATAGTTAGAGAAATATAAATACACATATTTATTTAATATATATATGTTTAAGTATGTCACAAACATATCAAATATACGTGTGTGTATATATATACATACACATGTACTGCATACACACATGTTTGTATAATGTGTATACATGTATATTCATATATGTATATATATATTATATATACATGGAAATATAGCGTTCCTGGGTATAGGGAGTGGCCACTCGATCTGTGCGTCAGGCCAAGCCAGGATCGAGGAAATCGCGTTGTCCGATTGCTTCGAACATGACTTTGGTGCCCGGGCAGTTCGGGGTTTGACCATGTTTAGTTCAGGAAAAAACACGGTGATTAGAATAGTGGTTAATTCTTAGACTAGGTTTGAACATCATGTTTTGGGTGACGACCCGAAACATGGTGATTAACTTATGGTTCTAATGAATATTTTTCACACGGGATGAGGAAAAAAACCTGAGATGTGTAGAAACACTCTCTTGGATTTATTTTTTCAAGTTTGTCCAAGACTCCATTCTGCCACCCCATGATTATCCCCACTATATTGTGTCCCGTAAAATATCATAACAGGATATTCCAGATCAACAATATGTTTGGGTGGTGCCCCAGTTCGCTAAGTTGGTTGGACTCCGAAAAAGCTGTTGGGTTCATGGTAGATACATCGAAACTCGTGGTCTTGATAAGTGGGGATGGATCAACACCTGTCATGGCAGTCGCCATCGTCGTGAAACCTTTTTCAAGCAATGAACTTGGCATGTGTATTGGAAGATGACAACACATACATAATTACATATGCTATTGCATATAAATCATAAGTACAAATGCCTATAGGAACCGCAACATACCATCTTCTATAAATGTGCGAATATATGCTGTACGTACACCGATCTTATGTACAAGCAAATTAATTAAAATACAACCTCGATGAGCCTTATCATTAAAGTGTGCTCTGAGCCGCCTGATGACCATGTAAGAAAGGTGCTCTATTTATGTGGTACACTTTCCAGCAACGGGACCCGACCAAAGATCATCAAAGATCAGTCACAAGATACTTTGCTGTTAACAGCTATTTTTTCAACTTAACTAGATATCATGAACGGCAAATTGCCAGCTACAAGGAGGCTTCACCATTTCATTGAATTCGTTTTTTTTGTTTTTTTGTAGCGGCGTTTTTTTTTTCACCGTATTTACTACAACGTTTAACCAAACGTGTGACGGAACTCCCTTCCCACGTGTCCCCTTAACATGGCTTGGTCCGACGGCGCCGTTTGACGAGGTTATGAGCCCATGAACATGCCAGGCTACACGGTCACGGACAGGGGTATGGGCCTACAGGACTAACACCTTGATCGTTATACCCAGTTGTTGTTGGGATAACTATGATATAATGATAGTTATATCATTGGTAGTTAGTTATACAGTAGTTGGGTATTATCGGGATAACTATAGTTTTTGTTGGGATCATGATAGTTATAGTTATAATAAAACCAATAATAATAATATGACTATCATACATAATGACAATTATTGTTGGGATATGGGGCCCCATATATCTAGTTGTGGAGAGAGGGACATGATTTAAAAACTATGGAAAATCACCATTTTTCATGGGAAAATTCACTATAAATGGCCATTTTCAATAGCTTTTTGTATGTTTACCAGAGGGTATCTTTTTTCAGGGATGATGAACATCCAGCAATTCACATAGTGCACCAGATTTCCCAGCAGATTTCCCGTCAGACTGACCCCCGACCTTTGAACCTTCATGTTCATGACCCGCGGCTGTTTGCGGCAGGAAAAGAACGGATTGCTCTGAACAGCATGGAAGAGTGTCATAGACGTTGCAAGCAGATCCTCGGATCTACCAAGTATGGTGCATGATGGTCCATGGGTCGCCCAGTGTGGGCACAAGAAATGGATGATCGTTATCTAAATGAAATGAATGGGTTATATCATGGGTTATACATATTATTAACTGATATACCCAAAGCACCAATATTGGTTTCAAAAGCCAGGTACTGGGCCAATAGGAAAATGTCCTATGCTTAATCATGTTCATAAGCCTGAATATCCCGCTTAGCAAGTCCCCAACCCCTCAAAAGGATTGTTGTTGTCTGTCAACCACCAGCTACTACCATCATTTTTGAGCGTTAATCCCAATTATAATTCATTGACCACCAGAGCTTAAGTGGAACTATATTAACCCCGCTATGTTCGAGGGTTAAATCACGTTACTGTAAATCCCAAAATATGATATATGGCTATGAGTCAAAACCCTGTAGCCCAGGTGACCCCCAAAATGGATCATCCACAGATATTGATCCATAGGTCCATAGCCATCTAACGATTAGCCTGAATCAAGTCCTTCCTCCCAATGCGAAATAGCCCATTTTTAACACCGGCTTTAGTACTGGATGTGTTCAGTTTGGGGAGCCATGTGAATTCAATATAACTGAGGGATGGGATTTAGGATCATTTATCTAGATGACATTATACATAATATAATATATGTATATATATATATGATATATATATATATATCATATATATATATGGACATATACAGAATATATGTACATATACATAATATATATATATATATATTATGTATATGTACATATATATAAATATAATATATATATATATGATATATTATGATATGTATATATATATATATGTACATGATATATATATATGATATATATATGTATATATATATATCATATATATAATATAACATTATATATGTATATATATATATGTACATAGCCTAGAAATGGGATGGCGATCCCCACTGCCAAGCATATCTTTCACAGCTGAATGTTCAAGCAACCAGCGGCTAAAAAGCGTCCGAGCGTTGTTGGCTGAATCCCCCATGTACAACATCTCTACGGAAAATAATTGTTGGTGATCACCAAATTTGTTGGTTAAATCACCATCAACCATTTTCTTGGGGTAGGTCGTCCCGACTTTCTTGATTAAGCCACCACTTTTCAAGCCGATGATATAGTAATATTCAACACACCCAACGATTTGAGTCCTGAGTTCATAAGTTTCATCACGTCATATTTCATTCAGTCCTGAGTCCTGATAATTTAAGCCACCTATGGTGATTTAACATAGCTATGGAACATCGTTGTTGAAAGGTGAATCATCAAACTAAATTGGCCATCTATACCATAGCAATGTGGGACTACCAGAAAGTGGGTATGACCACCCTGAAAATCCAACAAAGACTTATCATACCATGTCCCAACAGTCTAAAGCTATGAAAGTAGGGGGTTCCCATTATATTATATTATATACACGTTTTTGTTTTTTAAAAAATACTACATTATATTATACTATACTATATTATATTATATTATATTACATTATATCACATTATTGTATTACATTATACTCCTGTTCATATTCCACCAATATTCCATGAATCTGGATGAATAAACGGATTCCGGGAGCCATCCCCAAATGCGTAAATTCAGCCAGAAATTCAGCCAGAGGGTATCCCATGATCCCATATTACCCTCTAGTAAACTAACATAGCTATTGAAAATGGCCATGGAAATAGTTGAATTACCCATTAAAAATGGTGATTTTCCATAGTTTTTTGTATGTTTACCAGAGGGTATCTAGATTTATCCAGAGTCATATCCACATAGTTTCTACCGTTGAACAACGGGTCATGGGATTGGTTTCGGTGATTGGTTTGACACCAGGATTGGCCTCATGTTTGGCGGGAAAAACCATGGTTTCCGGTGATAAGATGTTCACTTAAATCATGAAGTATCCCATCGAACCCCACTAAGTCTCCCATTAACTCCCAAATCACTTACTTAGTCAATGATCCATGGGGTCACCATGAAATCACCATTTTTGCGTGGAAAAAAACAATGGTTTCCGGGTCAGATTTTCCCATGGAAATCATCTCCGTTCGGAGACCCGGCCCCAAGGACCCCCGGGGCCCCTCCCAAGGACCGCCAACTGCGCGCACTTCACCTGGTGGAGCGATGGTGGATGCCATCTCCAGGTGGGAACTTCGAGCACAGTGGCACCCATTGAGTATTTAGAATGGATACCCTCTGGTGGACATACAAAAAACTATGGAAAATCACCATTTATAGTGGATTTTCCCATTAAAAATGGTGATTTTCCATAGCTATGTTAAATTACCAGAGGGTATAACTGGAGGTTATTTCAGCAATTTATGTTTTGCAGAGCATTTTGTAGTCTGGAAAGTATACAAAATGCTCTGCAAAACATACTGGGTATCAATAACGGGGGATCATATAAATTATATATAATCTAATATAATACAATAAAATAACATGAAATAATATATATATATATCACCATATACACCCAATCATCGTGGTTTAATGAGAAACATGGGATATGATCGGTATAACCGGATATCCCATATATATATGTGTTGATACTGGGTCAATGTTGTTCTAAAACTGGGTATAACTGGGATAACTGGGATATCCCATTATGAATGTGTTGACAAATGAATCAAAATGAGTATAAACACGGGAGGTGGCACTTATATGTTGAATATCCCACTTATATCCACTTAAAGTTTTTTGTTGGGTATAACTGGATATCCCATATACTGTATATATAATTAGGGATATAATATACAATAGATATAAAACCATATACCCCCAATAATCGTGGTTCAATGGCGAATATGATGAGTTTTTTCTACAGTTCATGGCGTCTAAAAACCAACTCAAAACATTAGTTTTATGTGGCTATGGATCAATACCTATTAATACCATTTTTAGTGGGATGAACATCATTTACCAGCTATTTTGATGTGAACTACAGGGGTACTATTGGTTTTGACACACTGCCATGTGGACATAACATCAAAAAATTGGGACAGTTTTTTCACGATCCAAGCCTGCGACCTGCAGAATTCAGTAGCATGTTGTATTATGTTGTAGTGGCTCCTTATTCCAAATACTTGTATGCAATACTACGCAATGTTTGTATAGTTATGATTATTCGTGTATATATATACAGATTTGCAAATATAGATGCAATCGGGTAAAAATGGCAAAGCAAGCAGCACTTGTGGGCTGCCAAAGCGAGCAGCACTTGAGACCTTGCAGGGATAGCTGATTTCACATCGATTCTCAGAGCGGAACCTTTTTCGTTTCAAGCGTGTTCAACCGTTTTCAAGCTATCATTTCCCATAGGATCCATGTATGCTATATATATATATGGTAACATGGATCCCATCAATATACCCCAGTCATATATTAGCATATATACCAGCACCATGGATCCTATGGGTTTTACCCCACACTTTTTCCATTGGGGTCTGACCTTTGCCGAGCCGGCAGGATGAGAGGGCCAAAAAGAAGAAGCAGCCTGGGCTGACGAGTGGACCTCCAAACTGTAAGGCCGGCATCACCAGCAGGTCCCAAAAGTTTTGGAGAATGGGACTTTAAATGACTGGAAAATCCCACAAAAAAGAATGTCAACAAGATATTCGACTGATGCTGACAGTATTCACGTGTTACCCCTTTCGGAACATTCTCTAAGTTAGGTAGCTCCATTCGCATCCGGAAAACCATCCAAAATTGAGTAAGCTGCGGTTCCAGCTTCATGACATTACCCCAAAATTTGATGGTCAATCATTGAGCAAAAAAAATCAGCATGTTCCACGGGCCACAAATTGGGATTACATCCACAGACAAACCCACATATCATATAAACTTAGTTCGTTGCATCCCATGAATTATCTCGTTTAATTGCATTAAACCACCAGAAATGGTTTGCAAATCTCCTTTTGTTGGACAAAAACCTGGATTTGCTAAAAGTCTTTGTGACATTTTCCATTGGTCACGTGACCATTTTGAAAATCTCCTGGGACGACCATGGATTTTTGACCAGGAGACCGTGCCGCGGCATTGCTGCTTCGTGGCAGAACAGCAGGAGCGCGCTTTCGCGGGACGAAAGGGTGGGACCGGGTTGGGAGCTGGAAAGGAATATGACTAATATACTAGTAATATGGTGATAGAATTTAATAGACTTAGATGAATGATATATTAGTAAGATCTGAGTAAAATAGTTGATGTAGGAATATTTTTCATGCTAATATTTGATATAGTAATACATTGGTAATACATTAGTGTATTATATTGGTGACACCAGTACTGCCAGGCATATTGATAGCAATATTGTTAGTGATGCAGAGCCATATAGTGTCCATGGTATTGCCAAAAATGACACCCCACATGTATTGGTTCTTCTTATGAATTGCTATTGCTACATTTTATAACGTAGAATCACATATTATCATATATGGTCATATTATCACTTATTGTTACTGTACATTTTTTTAAATCATAGCTTCTATTTATGTTCATTGTGCAGGTACCACTACCATTATCAACCTGTATCATTGTTAATTAGTATTGATAGTCATCCATGTTGAGGGCTGTCAACCACAAATCCTGACTTGGATGCATCAGTGAAGCAAGCAAGAGGGTGATCTCATCACAATATCCCAGCACAAATGAACTTTGGTAGCTGCTAAGCGTGGCACAAAGATTCCTCTGGCAGGTCTTGAGCACAGGATTTGCACTTGTCAGTGAGAAGAAACGATGTTTCGAGACTTTTTCGTACTGTAGTTTTGAGACCACATTTGGTACCCTCTGGTAAACTAACATAGCTATGGAACATCACCATTTTTCATGGGTAAATTAACTATTTCTATGGTAATGTTCAATGGCAAACTCTTAAATTACCAATGACGGATCCATGGTGCTGGTATGTATATGCTAACATTTATTGGGGGTATATTGATGGGATCCATGTTATCATATATATAGCAGCACCATGGATCCTATGGGTTACAACCTCCAGATGGCAAGCTGAAAAATCCCGAGAAACCTCGTGCAGGAGCTTGAGATCCACATTGGCACCAGCTGCTTCGGTGAAGTGAAAATTCATGGTTGAAACCTGAATTAAAACGGGTTGGGGAGGTTCAATATGGTTTAACCGTTAACCATGAGGATGTCTGATATTTACCACATTTTCTAACCATCTGTGTTCCCGAAATGAAAAACAAATCCGTTGATAGTAGCGGTTCACTGGGTTGGTTCAAGGGAAAACGTTCATGATGGCTCATCAAACTCAACAGGGACATTAAACTAAATAGTCTTTAGGAATTATATTGATCCAGAATGATCCAGATATGTTCTTGCTGGTGAGGATGTAAGCCCAGATGCCCGCACAACAAGTCTTGATAAAAGCTATCGTGGCAGCATTTTTTCTGTTTCTTCTTCGGGGATCACGACAATGGATACCCTATGGCTGACGAATGAAACAATCAAACATCGCATGAAGGTCAGGCATCAAGTCATAATCATCGTAGCTCTCCATAGACACTTGGTATATATCCTGAATTGAAGACATTTTCCGGGATGTGACCAAAATCACCACCAGGAACCCGAAGGTTGTGAAGTCGAAGTCATTGGGAAGCCCCGAACTGAATTGCGGAGGCTTCATCTCAGCCGCTCAAGCCTTAAGGGCCGTGGATGCGGAGGTTCGCCGGTGGTTTCGGAGATGTTCAACTGGTGGGCTTGGGATATCCGTCAGGGAGGTTTCACCACCGAAAATGGTGGTATGGCAACGGAAATGTTTGGGTATTATATAACGGGGATATATTTGGATTGTTCTGGGTTATTAATTGCTTTTTCGGAAAATCAATGATGGCAAGCTAGGATGTATGGAAAATCATGTATCAATGGGGAATTTTCATTGCCATGTTTGATTACGGGAGGGTAGGGTTTCAAGAACCACGTCTGAACATGGGGATTTACTGCAATTGTATAGCGAAAATGGAGAAGAATGGAGATTGAGATTTGACCAGGCAGAACGGGGAAAGGCTTTCACCACATCCTGCCTTCCAGCCAGCAGAAGGTGATATAAATCCTAGAACTACTAGGTTACTATGGTGACAATATATGGAGGTTTCCTAAATCCTAGAGGTCCCAAAAACATCATTTTTTTTGATTTTTAATGATTTTCGATACGAAAAAACCCATGCAGCTATTGGGGTACCCTAGGGAAACTTTTGAATACCAAGGTCCCGCCGGAACGTTCACGAGCCCCCAGAAACCTTGGCTATGCTGGTTTAGTTCACTAGATTAAACATGGTTAACTAGGGTTCATATGGGTTTATGGTAGATTTGTCATGTCATTATATTATACATACTTAATACATTCTTAATACATACTCAATGGAGTTTACAAACTAAGGGGTATTTGTTCTTTGTTATTTGTTTTCCAGCCTGGCTTCGTGGCTTTCGAGGCTGTTGTAGCTTTTGGATTCTTGGATATTCTTGGCTTTTGTGATTTCTTGGCGCTGTGCTGCAACTATTGTGCAGAAAACAAGTAAAACATTAATTAGGAAAAATAAGACAATAATAATAATTGACAGTAATCGTCTTATACAAGAAAGACAAGATCCAACAAAAGAATTTGCAGGAACACTTTGATGACATCCAATGAAACTATTTACGTTATATTAATAATATTATTATACACTATATACATGAAATAAAATCGGATTTTCCATTTTAAACCATGCAGCAATTGGGGTATCTCCATGACTTAGGAAACCTCCATATAATTTTTGGGGGTGTAATTCCATTTAATGAGTATCCCACTATATTCCCATGACATTTCCATTAATATAGAGATTCATAATCCAAATCTCCAATTCATTATCGGCAATATCCAAATCTATCAGTTCATATTATTATAGTAATGGACTATTTATCTCTAATGGGATTGGTAATCTTGAATAATAACATATAGATAAGTAAAGATTTCAATTAGATTAGTAAGCCAGATTAGTAGAGATTAATTGATTACTGTACTAATTATCATGGGTTGTTAACGGAAATATCCTATTATCATTATTATTATTAGTCCCATAGGTAATATCATTAGTCCCATGGAAATTAACTATAGGTAATATATGATTATCCCGACTAGGGACTAGGAATATCATTAGTCCCTATTATCATTAGTCCCATGGGATATAATTATCTTGCCCTATTATTATTGGTCCCATACCCATAGGATCCATGGTGCTGGTATATATATGCTAACATTTATTGGGGGTATATTGATGGGATCCATGTTACCATATATAGCAGCACCATGGATCCTATGGGATAGGTAATCATCCAACTCCTTAAATCTCAGGTGAAGGGCAAGACCTTCGACGACCTGGTTAGTGAAGGTCGAGACGCCTGGCGAAAGTTGCTGCGGAAAGTGGAGGCCGCGGCTGCGGTGAACGGTGGTTTGGGGGGGAGTTCGCCAAAAAAATGATGGGTTTAACGAAGAAAAATTGTCATTTCCAGACATGGTAATTTAACCAAGAAAAATAGAGATTTCACCAAAAATTGGACTGAAGTTGCAAACATGGAGAACTTATTCGATGTTTTTGGGGAAACAGTTGAAGATTTCACCAACTCAATATGGGACATTTTCAGAACAAAACATGGGATTTCACCAAGAAAAAGTGCCTGCCACCCTAGAGACTTGCAGAGGTTTACACAACAGGATTTGGCCTGCACCAGGCCTCTTTTGGGTTTTAGATCATCCCATAGCTTTTGGTAATATGTACAGTACCCTCTGGTTATGACTAACATAGCCATGGTATAGATGACCCTAATCGAAATAGATGGTTTACCTATTAAAAACGGGTGGATTTTCCATGGCTATGTTAAATAACCAGAGGGTAAAATCAATGAACATCACATTGTTTTGTAGGTGACACATCTATAAATGGTACATTTTTCTCTAGATATGCTCGTTTACTGGAGAGGTATATACAATTGGTTTTAGAAGGACACATGTTTGAAGCCCATTGGAACCCCCAAGTTGTTCATTCCCGCGCAGGTTTTAGACGCAGGGCCGGCTACTGCTGCAACCTTCAGGCGGGTTGAAAGGTTTCAACGGGGTGTGAAAGTTGCAACGAATCCTTTGAACATGGGTTAACCTTGGCCTTGTTAACCTTGAGGTACCCTCTGGCAATCAACATGACTAATTATTGAACATGGCCCATCATGGCAAAACTATTGTTGATTACCTATTACAGATAGATGGTGATTTTCCATGATTTTCCATACCCAAAGATGGGATACAACAATGTTCAAGACCCCAGAAGCTTCGCCTCTCCGACCGAGCTCAATGAGGCGCCTGGAAGTCTTCTACACCTCACTCTACCGGGCCCTGCTTTTCCCGCGGCGTTTGGATGAAGAGACGCCTACAGGCGTCAGTTTTTTGAGGGGCTGCCGGTGTCTCCCAAACCAAGGGCCAGGGTTGGGGGACCATTCGTAGCGAGGGATATTACTTCATATGGAGAGTCGAGATGGGTCAAATTTATTAGTGTTGCCGTGGGTTATAAGTTATAACCAACAAATCTGCGGCTCAAACCCCAAAGAGCCTGCAAATTGTCACCTGGTTGGTGGTTTGGAGCATGAATTTTATTTTTCCATATATTGGGAATCATCATCTCAAGTGACGAACTCATATTTTTCAGAGGGGTAGGTATACCACCAACCAGAAATTATCTTCAGTAAACCGACGTTGATGTGTTCTCCAACTGTTTCCTCACCCTTTTGGAAGCAATTCGAACCGCGTCTTGGGCCGTCACTGAGAGTTCCAAGTCCTTCCAAGGCATACGACACTGGAGCCCGTACAGCGGGCAAGTGATGGCGGGCATCGGAGTTAGTGAGCCTTGGGGGAATCGGAAATCGATGACCCAACATGACGGTTGACATTTGGGTGATTTCATGGGGATTTCATGCGATTTAGGTAGCATTACATGGGATTTCATAGGATCTCACGGGATTTAATTGATATTTGAATATATTTCATGGGAATTGATGCTGACTTAAGTAGTGGAAAGTTGACAGATGATGACCCAAATTGACTAATTCACTGGATTGGTTCAAGGGAAAAATCTACAGGATTTACCATGGTTTCCTGCAACATTTCCCCTGCAACATTGCCCTTAAAGCAATCCAATGACTCATGGAAATTTACGTGATTTTCCTTCTTATTTAATTAATTGGAAAATAATATGGTTATTAGTGGGTATTTTGCCAACAAAATTGTGAATAGTCATGGGATATCAATAGCTATAACATGGAACATAATGGCATAAATCATTGGGTAATCATGAGATGTAATAGGATATAATGTGGGATTGTACCTTACCTTACCTTACCCTCCTGTAAACATACAAAAAGATGTAGGAATCTACAAATGGTGGGATTTCCGCAAATTCTTATCTATGTTTACAGGAAGGTGTTTTTCGTGTTATCATGTTAAATTTTAAACATCTTTTTCAGATGGGTTGAAACCATCAATCAGCATACTAACAACAACCTTTAAAGTAATCATACAAGGCGGTTTCCCGGCCGATGCTTGTTGGTTTATGAACCCATGTAACTACAGTATAGAATATTGTATGATATATATATATATATACATACATAGTATATATATACATAGCATGAACCCTAGTTACTACCATATTTCTGGATTAACATCTGGTAATTTACCAAAGCTATGGAAGCAATGACCCGTAGAACTGTGGATCCGTATTTGTGTTCTAGTGTATCCGGTAGTACATGGAGGGAGCCGTTAATTTTCTCTATGAAATGCAATGAGCTCGAATTGAGTTTGCCAACCACATGATAGTTGGCATGTTCTTTTCGGGGAGATGCTAGCAGTAAACTGTTCATGATGGCAATGTACATGGAAGTATATGCTACCCTGAATTCTTCAGACGTATGTGGACTCTCAGTGACTAGCTAAATGGTGCAAAAAAACATCATTGACAATCTATCCAGTGGTTGGGGAGCGTTTTCGGAGCTACTGTATGTATCATTATATCCATATTCTCTATTGGCCATGGAAAGCTAAGGAACTATACTCAGTTGATTCATGATTAGTTGGGGGATGATACAAACCGATATATAATCATGGGAAATATCATATTATAGCTGATATCTCCTAACCGCCTGATAGCAATGGAGAATTTTTCTGATCTTGATGTTCAGGGTCCCAGTGCTTGCCGAGGACAATGGCTTTTGGGACACCTTCCGAACTGCAACTGGGCCTGAACGCAGCGCAGCTGGTAATTCAACATACATCTAGCTATGGACAATCAATGAAAATTGCCATTTTGCATAGTAAATTATCTATACATCGGCCATTTTCCAAAGCTATGTTAAGTTATTAGGCAATACTTTTCCAAAGTAATTGAGATGTCTGAGGTGTTCTTGAGATACTGATATTGAGTGCAACATGTGTTATTGCTACAAATTGCACCGACTTTAAACTTTAGACCAATGCAGAGAACTTACCGGTAATTTAAGTATGGGCGTACATCACAGAAGCGTATAGTCTTTGGTCATTTACTATGGCAAAACCATATGACACCATCAATTTTTCGGTGTTTTTGGGGCAGTGCATGTTTTTTCGCTTATTTTCAGGGATTTAATCAATCAAAATCATCCAATTCTCCACTTTCCTCGAAATCAAAGACCAGCAAAGATCATCACAGAGCCGTTGAAACAGCGGCAGGTCTATCCTTTGTTGTCCATCGCGTATCCGAAGCAACTCTCCAACTTTGTGGCGGGATGGCTGAACTCCTTTGAGGTGCGCCATGGTGCGTCATTTCGTGATCTGCCGGAGCTTCATCTTTGGGCCCGTGAGTCGTTGTTTTCGTTGATTAACCCATGTTACTACATCATTATAGTCATAGATCTACATATATCTACCATAAAGCCTAGGTGAGCGGCTTGGTTTTGCAGCCGTACCCTCTAGAGTAAACGTGGTAACGTAACTGATGGGAAAATCACCATTTTTCAATGGGAAAATCCATTATTTCTATGGCCATTTTCAATAGCTATGTATGTATGTTTACCAGGCCGGGAAACGTTAGGGTCCATGGTCAGGCTGGCGGCTGGCTGCCAAAATGGGCCAGCCCAGGTTATCGAGACTCCATGGTGCCCTGGCGGTGCTGACGTGGGAGAAATGGTGTTTTCCATAGGGCTACCGGGCTACCCCTTTATCGCTGGTTGGTTTATTTCATGGAAAATCCATGAAAATCCGATTCAAATGGATGATGACTGGGGGTATCCCTATTTTTCCATGAAATGGGATGATGTCCATTTGAAAAAAAACTTTTTAAAGACCATTATCGGCTGGAAAGAACATGTTCTTCTTTTCCGTTTGAAATGGGATGATGATTGATGATGATCCCAAAAGCGACGAACTTCTATTTTTGGGGCTTACCAAGCACCAACCATAGATGTCCTTTTCCCATTGGTTGGTTGATGAATAGAGGGGTTTGAAGAAACCCCTTTAACAACAGGTAAATGATGATAGATGGTATACCAAACCGACCCCCCAATTTTTACCAAAAAGCACCGGTTGAGATGATACAAGAAATCACCAGACATCAGGGCTTCTGACGATAGAACCAGCGATGATGTGGGCAAGTCTAGAAATCACCAACACTGGGGAGCACTGGGCAGTTGAGCCCTGTATTAGCTTGATTCTTGCTGCTGACAGCAGTCATATCTCGGTATGAAACTGCCTATCATGGTTTCTTTATATGTGTATATACAAGATAGAATCTTAATGTCAGTTTATTTATATTCATTCTTCCGTCACTTATACGTTAAAACAACATCAATTCCTGCTTGTTTGATTGGATTCATATTGGATCTACTGGGATGTGCCACTTAGAAACCGGTTAAAACTTTCGTGAAGACAACATGTCAAAGTCAGATTAGAGTTTGGTGAGCAATCACTATTTAGATGCCAATGTTTTGGATGCAAGATTCAATTCGCCAGTTTTTTTTTTGCGGCCAATTTGTATATATGTGTGACATCTTATCAGCCTTTCAGGTTTCTTCAATGCCTTTCTTTTATTGGTTGACATGACTCGTTGGACTCATTGGTGCCTTATTTTGGTGGTTGAATCGACCATCCCTTTCTAGACTGGATAAAAATCAATCACACCTGTTTTGCATCTTTTTTCCGGGTTATTGTAGATAACAATACTTTTCATGGATGGACAAGTATAAACAGTACTGAAAGATAGATATATATATATCTAAGGGCTGCCGCCCCTGCCGCCGACCCCGGAACAAGCAACCGAGGTTGTGTCAGCATGTCAGTTTGTCTGTATTTCTTGAGACATTCTTGAAACACTTCATGCACCGCTGGTTCCTTCATGTTGATTTGAGCCACTTTTTCCTCCTGCTGCTGCTGCTGCTTCTGCTCCTGCTGCTCCTTCTGTTCAAACGGAGTACAGTAGAAGCATGTGATTTTCGCTACTATTTCCTCCTGCTGCTGCTGCTGCTGTTCAAAAAGACAGCACCCGGATGGAAAAAAACCCTATAGCAGTGAAGGACGAAGAAGCCCCAAAATTGCACCCCAAAAATGCCTAACGTAACTTCTGAAACCCATAGAAAACGATGATTTGAGCCACTTTTTCCTCCTTCTGCTGCTGCTGCTTCTGCTCCTGCTGCTCCTTCTGTTCAAACGGAGTATAGTAGAAGCATGTGATTTTCGCTACTATTTCCTCCTGCTGCTGCTGCTGCTGTTCAAAAGACAGCACCCGGATGGAAAAAAACCCTATAGCAGTGAAGGACGAAGAAGCCCCAAAATTGCACCCCAAAAATGCCTAACGTAACTTCTGAAACCCATAAAAAATGATGATTTTGGCTTTTTTTTCTTCTTGTTCCTGCTATGAATTTTGGCTACCTTTTCCTCCTGCTGCTGCAGAGGCTTTTGCTGCTGCTGCTGCTGCTGGTCCCCGGATGGGAAAACACCATGGCAGTGAAGGACGGAGAAGCCCCAAAATTGCACCCCGAAAATGCCTAACGTAACTTCTGAAACCCATAGAAAATGATGATTTTAGCTACTTTTTCCTCTTGCTGCTGCTATGAATTTTGGCTACCTTTTCCTCGTGCTGCTGCAGAGGCTTTTGCTGCTGCTGCTGGTCCCCGGATGGGAAAACACCATGGCAGTGAAGGACGGAGAAGCCCCAAAATTGCACCCCGAAAATCCCTAACGTAACTTCTGAAACCCATAGAAAATGATGATTTTGGCACCTTTTTCCTCTTGCTGCTGCTATGAATTTTGGCTACCTTTTCCTCCTGCTGCTGCAGAAGCTTTTGCTGCTGCTGCTGCTGGTCCCCGGATGGGAAAACACCATGGCAGTGAAGGACGGAGAAGCCCCAAAATTGCACCCCGAAAATGCCTAACGTAACTTCTGAAAGCCATAGAAAATGATGATTTTGGAACCTTTTTCCTCTTGCTGCTGCTATGAATTTTGGCTACCTTTTCCTCCTACTGCTGCAGAGGCTTTTGCTGCTGCTGCTGCTGGTCCCCGGATGGGAAAACACTATCGCAGTGAAAGGACAGAGAAGCTCCAAAATTGCACCCCGAAAATGCCTAACGTAACTTCTGAAACCCATAGAAAATGATGATTTTGGCTACCTTTTCCTCCTGCTGCTGCAGAGGCTTTTGCTGCTGCTGCTGCTGGTCCCCGGATGGGAAAACACCATGGCAGTGAAGGACGGAGAAGCCCCAAAATTGCACCCCAAAATGCCCAATGTAATTTCTGAAACCTATAGAAAAAAATGATTTTGGCTGCTTTTTCCTCTTGCTGCTGCTATGAATTTTGGCTTTTGCTGCTGCTGGTCCCCGTTTGAAACCCATAGAAAACGATGATTTGAGCCACTTTCTTCCTTCTGCTGCTGCTGCTGCTTTTTCTCCTGCTGCTCCTTCTGTTCAAACGGAGTATAGTAGAAGCACGTGATTTTCGCTACTATTTCCTCCTGCTGCTGCTGCTGCTGTTCAAAAGACAGCCCCCGGATGGAAAAAAATCCTATAGCAGTGAAGGACGAAGAAGCCCCAAAATTGCACCCCAAAAATGCCTAACGCAACTTCTGAAACCCATAGAAAATGATGATTTTGGCTGCTTTTTCTTCTTGCTGTTGCGATGAATTTTGGCTACCTTTTCCTCCTGCTGCTGCAGAGGCTTTTTGCTGCTGCTGCTGCTGGTCCCCGGATGGGAAAACACCATGGCAGTGAAGGACGGAGAAGCCCCAAAATTGCACCCCGAAAATGCCTAACGTAACTTCTGAAACCCACAGAAAATGATGATTTTAGCTACTTTTTCCTCTTGCTGCTGCTATGAATTTTGGCTACCTTTTCCTCGTGCTGCTGCAGAGGCTTTTGCTGGCCCCCGGATGGGAAAACGCCATGGCAGGCCGCTTTTTCCTCTTGCTGCTGCTATGGATTTTGGCTACCTTGTCCTCCTGCTGCTGCAGAAGCTTTTGCTGCTGCTGCTGCTGCTGTCCCCGGATGGGAAAACACCATGGCAGTGAAGGACGGAGAAGCCCCAAAATTGCACCCCGAAAATGCCTAACGTAACTTCTGAAACCCATAGAAAATGATGATTTTGGCACCTTTTTCCTCTTGCTGCTGCTATGAATTTTGGCTACCTTGTCCTCCTGCTGCTGCAGAAGCTTTTGCTGCTGCTGCGCCCGGATGGGAAAACACCATGGTAGTGAAGGACGGAGAAGCCCTAAAATTGCACCCCGAAAATGCCTAACGTAACTTCTGAAACCCATAGAAAATGATGATTTTGGCCGCTTTTTCCTCTTGCTGCTGCTATGAATTTTGGCTACCTTTTCCTCCTGCTGCAGAGGTTTTTGCTGCTGCTGCTGCTGGTCCTCGGGTGGGAAAACATCATGGCAGTGAAGGACGAAGAAGCCCCAAAATTGCACCCCAAAAATGCCTAACGCAACTTCTGAAACCCATAGAAAATGATGATTTTGGCACCTTTTTCCTCTTGCTGCTGCTATGAATTTTGGCTACCTTTTCCTCCTGCTGCTGCAGAGGTTTTTGCTGCTGCTGCTGCTGGTCCCCGGATGGGAAAACACCATGGCAGTGAAGGACAGAGAAGCCCCAAAATTGCACCCCGAAAATGCCTAACGTAACTTCTGAAACCCATAGAAAATGATGATTTTGGCTACCTTTTCCTCCTGCTGCTGCAGAGGCTTTTGCTGCTGCTGCTGCTGGTCCCCGGATGGGAAAACACCATGGCAGTGAAGGACGGAGAAGCCCCAACATTGCACCCCAAAATGCCCAATGTAATTTCTGAAACCTATAGAAAAAAATGATTTGGGCTGCTTTTTCCTCTTGCTGCTGCTATGAATTTTGGCTTTTGCTGCTGCTGGTCCCCGTTTGAAACCCATAGAAAACGATGATTTGAGCCACTTTCTTCCTTCTGCTGCTGCTGCTGCTTTTTCTCCTGCTGCTCCTTCTGTTCAAACGGAGTATAGTAGAAGCACGTGATTTTCGCTACTATTTCCTCCTGCTGCTGCTGCTGCTGCTGTTCAAAAGACAGCCCCCGGATGGAAAAAAAAACCTATAGCAGTGAAGGACGAAGAAGCCCCAAAATTGCACCCCAAAAATGCCTAACGCAACTTCTGAAACCCATAGAAAATGATGATTTTGGCTGCTTTTTCTTCTTGCTGTTGCGATGAATTTTGGCTACCTTTTCCTCCTGCTGCTGCAGAGGCTTTTTGCTGCTGCTGCTGCTGGTCCCCGGATGGGAAAACACCATGGCAGTGAAGGACGGAGAAGCCCCAAAATTGCACCCCGAAAATGCCTAACGTAACTTCTGAAACCCACAGAAAATGATGATTTTAGCTACTTTTTCCTCTTGCTGCTGCTATGAATTTTGGCTACCTTTTCCTCGTGCTGCTGCAGAGGCTTTTGCTGGCCCCCGGATGGGAAAACGCCATGGCAGGCCGCTTTTTCCTCTTGCTGCTGCTATGGATTTTGGCTACCTTGTCCTCCTGCTGCTGCAGAAGCTTTTGCTGCTGCTGCTGCTGCTGCTGGTCCCCGGATGGGAAAACACCATGGCAGTGAAGGACGGAGAAGCCCCAAAATTGCACCCCGAAAATGCCTAACGTAACTTCTGAAACCCATAGAAAATGATGATTTTGGCACCTTTTTCCTCTTGCTGCTGCTATGAATTTTGGCTACCTTGTCCTCCTGCTGCTGCAGAAGCTTTTGCTGCTGCTGCGCCCGGATGGGAAAACACCATGGTAGTGAAGGACGGAGAAGCCCTAAAATTGCACCCCGAAAATGCCTAACGTAACTTCTGAAACCCATAGAAAATGATGATTTTGGCCGCTTTTTCCTCTTGCTGCTGCTATGAATTTTGGCTACCTTTTCCTCCTGCTGCAGAGGTTTTTGCTGCTGCTGCTGCTGGTCCTCGGGTGGGAAAACATCATGGCAGTGAAGGACGAAGAAGCCCCAAAATTGCACCCCAAAAATGCCTAACGCAACTTCTGAAACCCATAGAAAATGATGATTTTGGCTGCTTTTTCTTCTTGCTGTTGCGATGAATTTTGGCTACCTTTTCCTCCTGCTGCTGCAGAGGCTTTTTGCTGCTGCTGCTGCTGGTCCCCGGATGGGAAAACACCATGGTAGTGAAGGACGGAGAAGCCCTAAAATTGCACCCCGAAAATGCCTAACGTAACTTCTGAAACCCACAGAAAATGATGATTTTAGCTACTTTTTCCTCTTGCTGCTGCTTGCTGCTATGAATTTTGGCTACCTTTTCCTCGTGCTGCTGCAGAGGCTTTTGCTGGCCCCCGGATGGGAAAACGCCATGGCAGGCCGCTTTTTCCTCTTGCTGCTGCTATGAATTTTGGCTACCTTGTCCTCCTGCTGCTGCAGAAGCTTTTGCTGCTGCTGCTGCTGCTGGTCCCCCGATGGGAAAACACCATGGCAGTGAAGGACGGAGAAGCCCCAAAATTGCACCCCGAAAATGCCTAACGTAACTTCTGCAACCCATAGAAAATGATGATTTTGGCACCTTTTTCCTCTTGCTGCTGCTATGAATTTTGGCTACCTTTTCCTCCTGCTGCTGCAGAGGCTTTTGCTGCTGCTGCTGCTGCGCCCGGATGGGAAAACACCATGGTAGTGAAGGACGGAGAAGCCCTAAAATTGCACCCCGAAAATGCCTAACGTGACTTCTGAAACCCATAGAAAATGATAATTTTGGCCGCTTTTTCCTCTTGCTGCTGCTATGAATTTTGGCTACCTTTTCCTCCTGCTGCAGAGGTTTTTGCTGCTGCTGCTGCTGGTCCTCGGGTGGGAAAACATCATGGCAGTGAAGGACGGAGAAGCCCCAAAATTGCACCCCGAAAATGCCTAACGTAACTTCTGCAACCCATAGAAAATGATGATTTTGGCACCTTTTTCCTCTTGCTGCTGCTATGAATTTTGGCTACCTTGTCCTCCTGCTGCTGCAGAAGCTTTGCTTGCTGTTGCTGTGCTGCTGTGGTCCCCGGATGGGAAAACACCATGGCAGTGAAGGAGGAAAAACCCAAAAATTGCACCCCGAAATGCCTAACGTACTTAGAACCCATAGAAAAGATGATTTTTGGCACTTTTTCCTCTTGCTGCTGCTTATGAATTTTGGCTACCTTTTTCTTGCTGCTGCAGAGGGCCTTTTGTGCTGCTTGCTCTGGCCCGGATGGGGAAAACCATGGCAGCTTGAGGAGGCGAAAAAGCCCCAAAATTGACCACCCCCAAATGCCTCAACGAAACTTCTGGACCCATAGGAAAATGATGATTTGGCTGCTTTTTCTCTTTGCGAGGCGGCTGCTATGAATAGAAGTTGGCGCCTTTCCTCCTGCTGCTGCAGAGGATTTTTGCTGCTGCTGCTGCTGGTCCTCGGGTGGGAAAACATCATGGCAGTGAAGGACGAAGAAGCCCCAAAATTGCACCCCAAAAATGCCTAACGCAACTTCTGAAACCCATAGAAAATGATGATTTTGGCTACCTTGTCCTCCTGCTGCTGCAGAAGCTTTTGCTGCTGCTGCTGCTGCTGCTGGTCCCCGGATGGGAAAACACCATGGCAGTGAAGGACGGAGAAACCCCAAATTTGCACCCCGAAAATGCCTAACGTAACTTCTGAAACCCATAGAAAATGATGATTTTGGCACCTTTTTCCTCTTGCTGCTGCTATGAATTTTGGCTACCTTTTCCTCCTGCTGCTGCAGAGGCTTTTGCTGCTGCTGCTTCTGGTCCCCGGATGGGAAAACACCATGGCAGTGAAGGACGGCGAAGCCCCAAAATTGCACCCCCAAAATGCCTAACGTAACTTCTGGAACCCATAGAAAATGATGATTTTGGCTGCTTTTTCCTCTTGCTGCTGCTATGAATATGAAGTTTGGCTGCCTTTTCCTCCTGCTGCTGCAGAGGCTTTTGCTGCTGCTGCTGCTGGTCCCCCGATGGGAAAACACCATGGCAGTGAAGGACGGAGAAGCCCCAAAATTGCACCCCGAAAATGCCTAACGTAACTTCTGAAACCCATAGAAAATGATGATTTTGGCCGCTTTTTCCTCTTGCTGCTGCTATGAATTTTGGCTACCTTTTCCTCCTGCTGCAGCAGAGGCTTTTGCTGCTGCTGTGCCCGGATGGGAAAACACCATGGCAGTGAAGGACGGAGAAGCCCCAAAATTGCACCCCGAAAATTCCTAACGTAACTTCTGAAACCCATAGAAAATGATGATTTTGGCTGCTTTTTCTTCTTGCTCTTGCTATGAATATGAAGTTTGGCTGCCTTTTCCTCCTGCTGCTGCAGAGGCTTTTGCTGGTGCTGCTGCTGGTCCCCGGATGGGAAAACACCTATGAATTTTGGCTACCTTTTCCTCCTGCTGCAGCAGAGGCTTTTGCTGCTGCTGCTGCTGGTCCCCGGATGGGAAAACACCATGGCAGTGACGGGCGGAGAAGCCCCAAAATTGCACCCCGAAAATGCCTAACGTAACGAGCTGCTGGCTGCTGCTGGCTGCTGCTGCTGCTGCTGCCGCTGCTGCTGCTGCCACCTTTTTAAGAGCTGCTGGCTGCTCCTAGCTGGCTGCTAGCTGCTGCTGCTGCTCCTGCTGCTGGTGCGGCTAAACTTGCTTGTCTTTGCTTTACTTCTCCTGCTGCTGCTGCTGCGCCTGCTGCGGTAGTAGCCCGAAACAATTTTTATACCACTGTTTGTACAATGAGACATAGAACCCTCCTGTTGCTCCTGCTGCTGCTGCTGCTGGTGATGCTGGCGTCTGCTGATGCTGCTGCAGCTGCTGCTGCTGCTGCAGGGGCGCCGCCGCCGCCGCGCCGCTGCGGACGCCGCTGCTGCCGCGACCGCCGATGCCGGCCGCCGCCGACGCAGCCGCTGCGGCCGCCCGCCGCTGCCGCTGCCGCCGAACCGCTTGCTGCTGCTCCTGCCGTGCCATCAACCAGCCTCCAAGGCGAGAAACCAACAGCCAGACATCTTTTTCGAAATTCACTCGAAACAGCAAAACACCACCTAATTTCGTGCCAAAAATGGCGCAAAATCGCAGCAAAAAAGTGCCTAACGTGTCTTCTGAAATCCTAGAGAATCCTAGAGAATCCTAGACTATACATCCTAGAAAATCTTAGACTATATATAGTACTGGCTGCCTGCTGGCTGCTGCAAAAACGTGGGAAACACCATAGCAGTGAAGGTCGCAGCTGCCGCTGCTGGTGCCGTCGTCCGCTCCTGCGCTGCTGCTGCTCCTGCCGTGCCATCAACCAGCCTCCAAGGCGAGAAACCAACAGCCAGACAGCTTTTTCGAAACTCGTCGTCGTAGTAGTAGTAGTAGTAGCAGGAGTAGTAGTAGTAGGAGGAGGAGGAGTAGTAGTAGTAGTCCGACAAGAGTCAAATGTCTTATTCCCTGGCGCGCTCCCCCTTGCGTCTGCCGGGGTCGGCGGATATATATATATATATATATACATATAGATATAAAGTATAAATGTTTCAAGATGTTAACCACTTTTTCAATAACTTGTCCATTGTTTCGGTTTGGGGAGTAAACTCCTTGCGTGTTTTCCCTCGGGGTTATCTTTGCAGAACCAGCCCTTCCCCTCGGGCAGATTGGCACCTTTGCAGACGTGGTCCTGGCGGATGCCATCGTGAAGAACATCTCAGGTCCGGAGAGGGAGAGGTGAAGCTTAAAACCCGAAAAGGATGACAACAAACTTTTCTGGGTATGAGAAACATATGGGTATGGATCAATACCTATTAATACCATTTTTAATGGGATGAACATCCATTTACCAGCTATTTTGATGTGAACTACAGGGGTACAAGGTTTTGACACACTGCCATATGGACATCATGTGGGTAAAACATGGTAAAGCAATTTTAAACACCACCCATTTGAGAATGGTAAACATACCACCTATTTATGGTGATGACTGGGGGATGGTTTATGATTGTTTTAGCCACATGATACTCTTTGCTCAACGAAAATACGGAACATCACCACTTTTAAGTTCGGTAAATCAACGATAGCTATGTGATTTCTCACCAGAGGCTAAGCAGGCTCCCACTTTTATCCACCTCAATCAGATCCCGTTGAATCATCAAACTAATCTGATTGGTGGTTTGGAACCATGGAATTTTATTTTTCCATATATTGGGAATGTCATCATCTCAACTGACGAACTCATATTTTTCAGAGGAACCATGGAATTTTATGACTTTCCCATCATATTGGGAATGTCATCATCCCAACTGTTACTCACTCCATCATTTTTCAGAGGGGTAAGTTGAAACCACCGACCAGTAATATACGGCCATTGATGATTGACCGCTGGATTTAGGAGTTTACCATTTTCAGAGCAAAGCTGTAGAAGATAGGAAACGAACACAGGTAATAAGTAACCTGATAGGGATGATACAATACAGTTCCGATATAATTGCTATACACAATTCATATTAGGATGAAAAGGATATGATAATAATAGGATGAGAAGGATATGCAAGCATCAGGGTATGACACATAATAACATTTGATATAATTTGAATATAATTTATAGTTACAATATGGAATCCAATCATAATCTTCACAAAGATCAGGATCTGATAATGGGATATATATATATGATATAGTAGTAATGGTTTACATAGCACCAAGTAACTTGGATTTACAGGTCCTTGGAGGCTGGTCATCAATATGGGATGACCATAAACCATAGATATATGAGATATAGTTAATGATGGCAATGACATAATGATGATGGTTTTTCAGAATGGTGGTACACTATATGCCATAGTAATATTACCAATCCGTAATGTGTCATTATAGGATATGATGGTGCTATAATGTTTATATCATTGGGATAGTCCACGACAATTATTATAGGAATTCCACCACTCATGGATATTACCCTCTGGTAAACGTTTACAGAACTATGGAAAATCACCATGCTATTAATGGGTAAATCCACTATAAATGGCCATGTTCAATAGCTATGTTTATGATATTAGAAGACACAGATTAGATGTCTCTTCTTCCCACCAGTTGGTTGATCGACAGAGGGTTCCTCCCCAGCCAATAGGTAGATGATATGGTAAAGCAAGGAGAAGAGACTACGGGAGATTGCGTAGAATATGTGGATAAGTTTCGATGTGGATTGAAGATGATGAATCATTATTATTATATCAGCCCCTTTTTTCAGAGAGATTGGAATGAGGGGTAATTGTGATATAAATCCACCATATTCCACTAGGGATAAAACATGACAAATGATGTTGTATTATCATTATCATTATCATTTTCAGACAGTGATAACCAGAATGACATGGCAATCTGATAACACATATCGGATGATGGAGGTGCTGGGATATACCCTTTGCTTATTTAACATAGCCATGGAAGCCCTGGCCCATTTCTAGATGGTTTTACCGTTCTTAAGAATGGGTGGATTTTCCATTTTCCATGGCTATGTTAGTCATAACCAAAGGGTATAACTGGGATACCAATCAATTCTTAGCTGGGCTTGGAACCCAATTTCCCATCTTTTTTCGTCAGCATCAATCCATGATCTGAATCCAGGTTTTGACATCGATCTTGCCTGGCAAGCCATGTACAAAGATTCCTACGAGGTTCTTTTGGGGGGCTCGCTGAGAGATCACCGGAGCTGTCGAGTCTATGTAGATCATTTCCTAAGGAAACTCTGGGTTTTCTCTAGATCTTGATGTTTAGCCCAGGTTTTTCTATGTGGTTTCTGTTTGAGGAAAATGTCAGTGAGGATTTCTCTGTTGAACTACTTGGTTGTGCATACCAGTTTGTCAGCGGGTAATAACTATACCACAGTTATATATATATATACATTTTGAATACCACCAGTTGTATATGGGTGATATATATATATATAACAATAATATATATATATATGACAATAATATATATATATATAACAATAATATATATAACAATAATATATATAACAATAATATGTATATATATATCTAACAATAATATATATATAACAATAATATATAATATAATATAATATAATATAATATAATACAATATAATTTGATATAATATAATATAATATAACATAATATAATACAATATAACTTAATATAAAATAATATGATATAACATAATACAATAAAATAAAATTTAATATAATATCATATACTTTAATATAATATAATATGATATAATATACTATAATATAATATGACTAAATATAATTTGATATAATATAATACAATATGATATGATATAATATAATATAATTAGTACTATATAATATAAAGAATAATTATAATACAATATATTATAATGTAATATAATATATTATAATGTAATATAATATAGTATAATGTAATATAATATATTATAATATAATATATTATATTATAATATAATATATTGTAATATGATATAATATATTATAATATAATATAATATATTATAATATAATATAATATAGTATAATATAACATTATATAATATAACATTATATAATATAACATAACATAATATGATAATAATATCATATAATATATAATCTAATGTTATATATTTGATATAGTATAGTATAATATAATATAATGTAATATAATATAATATAATATAAAATATATATTATATTGTATTATAAAATAATATATATATAAGATATTGTATATATATATATGTATGATAATGTATATATATACATATGATATTGTATATATATATATATGTATAAGATATTGTATATATATATATGTATGATAGTGTATATATATACACACTATATTATATTATGTATACACATAATAGTTATAAACCACCTACTAACTAGGATGCACATCCAAGCATCATGGTTTCAATGGTTTCTTTCCAACCCCTGCAGGCCATAATAGCAACACGATTGCTGCAGAAACTTATTTCTGGTTTGAACACCCGCCAGATGCACCATGAAACCAGCCCAAAAGTATAGCCAGCCACAGGTCTCCTGGAGTCAGGTAATGGTTGCAGGTTTCAGATCTGTTCTACCTTCCATCCTACTAAATTGGAATGATCACTGATCCATCGGGCAACACATCGGAGGCGAGTGCAAGAATTGGCCATTTATAGTGGATTTACCCATTAAAAATGGTGATTTTCCATAGTTACGTTAGTTTACCAGAGGGTAAATCCCACTTAATTAGTTAGTTGATAGATGATTAGGTTTGTCTGAAAATTAGGCACCCCAAATCTCGGGGTTTATCACCGTTTTCCATCTTAAAATCACTGGTTAGATGGGAGTATATCATTGAATCATGGTATATCCTGTTTCCAAGCACCCTTTCTGGTAATATCAATTTATTCTCCCAAATTCTGGTACTGCTCTCCACAGGTTTACCCAGGGAAGGATTCGGCGCGCGGCAAGAAGCTCGGTTGCAGGCCGCTTCCACCCGCTATGGCCATGATGAGAGACCTGGTAATGTCGGAAAAGCAGGCCGCAAAAGGATCCAAAAATGTGGAACCGTCTTATGTATACATACATATATATATACGTGTATATATATATATATATGTATATATATATATATATGTATATATATATATATATTTACATATGGAGAAAACATCATCGAACTACAACCTTGGTTAAACACATTTCGATCTTTTCGGGGGGTTGCTGGTCAAAAAAACCCAAGAACCCCTGGTGAACACCAAACATAGCTGGTAAATGGATGTCCATCCCCCTATAAATGGTATTTATAGGTATTGATTCGTAGCCTTTGTAGATCGGTATAGATCGTGATTTACCCATGGTTTCACAAAGCTGGAAACAGAATAGAGGCTGGTGGAAACCAATCCCTCTCACACGTCTTGGCTGGTGGAAAATTTCAACCTCCTCCTATTTTTAGTTGCCACACAGCCCTGATTGTTGGGCACGCAATGTCAAACGGACATGGCTCCGATCCCATTGACCAGTCATTACGTGCAGAATGGTTGATGATGGTCGATCGGACGGTCGGACGTGTTGGGTTTGTACTGCAGTTTGCCTTGGGAATTTATATGAATTTATCGTATCCGGGATGCTTAGAAGCTCGAGATGCACCAGCCGTACGTCCAAGTACTATCTGCCCAGCCGAGGAAAGGTTTGGATGTTTACAAGGAGCTGCAATGGGGTGGAAGCACGGCATGTGATTCTCGGTGATCCACTGAAACCTACCAAGCCGGAAGCCCCACATATGAAAAACAGTTGAAGCATGTTTGACATCCCGACAAAAAAAAAGCCGCCATAACAGAGCAAATTTTTCTTGTAATCAACAAGATTCCAAAGAAATCCCATGCTTCCATATGTTCAAAGTTTTAGTCATATTGGAATGATCTTGGGGTGTATAGCATACAATGCAGCATACATTTCTGCCAGAGGATTTCCCCGGCAGCTAGGTTTCAGTTGACAGTCTTGGGTCCCTGGAATTTTCACATTTCGCCGGCTTAGGTCATAGGCATTTGGATCTATTGTACATGGATGCTCATGACACTGGAACGGAAAGAACCTGTGATTCGTTTGCCCAATTCATCCCTCCAATTGTTCGATATCAACACGGTACTTGATCCTGGATGGCTATTTGCCAGTTATGGTAATACCATTCTTCGGTTATAATTGGATCAATGTTTGCCCTGTATGAAAGATGTATACCCATTTTTCCTCACTTTTGGTGGGATACAAACCGCTACTGTAAGCAATAAATGTGCATCATGGCTTTCATTTCCTTTTTCGAGTACATATCCCTTTATGATTGTTGCTTGAATTCCCATTCGTGTTGGTGATTTTGTAGAATGATCCCAGTATATCCCAATTCCGGTTGAATCCCTGGTTGGTGCTTTGGAACATCCCAAAGTGACGAACTTTTCAGAGGGGGTAGGTATAGTATACTAGCAACCAGTTTTTCTTGGGATAATGATAGTTGTAGTTATAATATAACCAACAATAATCATATGGGTATGGGTCAAAACCTTGTACCCTGTAGTTCACATCAAAATAGCTGGGATTTATGGATGTTAATTCCCCCTATAAATGCTATTTATAGGTATTGATCCATAGCCATATGACTATCATATCCATATTGTTAGCTGAAGCCCCACTTTTCATGGCATCCCTCGGCGTTCACCATGAAGCCATCCTCCCAGAGCAATGGCTTCGTACCCATGGACGTGGGGATCGGCGAGGCCTTCATGGTTTACGCAGGGTTGCTGGATGGGTTGCTGGGGGTTGCTGGGATGAGAAAATTACTAGTGATGACTGGGATCATTCCCGAAAATTCCCTGCCACCAGGAAGGTTATGAGGATAGAATCATGGGAATTTAGATGAATTTGGTGTATCATGTATTTAGAATACCCCAAAGAATGGGATCATGATGTATTATGGGAGGATCATGTATCAATGTGTATCATGTTTAACTGGATGTTTCCATAAATGGGGATACCCCGGCCCATTTCCATGATCTTATATGAATTTATATGGGAATAGAATCATCAAATGGGAATGTTGGTTGGGAATATACTGATTATGATGAAAAGAGACTAGCCCTAATTTATCCTAATTTTATATGAAGGTTTCCATAAATGGCGAGACCCCAAAATGGATGGTTGACAGGGAACATCCTGTATTTACACCCTCATATAGATCATTACTGCTTTGCGCAGGTCTCCTCTGTTTCCGTTTCCCTCGCACCTTGCAACTTTTCCTTCTCGGGGTTGTGCTCGGCTTGAGTTAGAAAAAGCAGCTACAGAAAATCGGCAAATGTGAAATCTGCAGCAAGTCAAAATGCCTGACAGGTATGGTCAAAATGGAATGCATTCTGCACTCCTCCCTTGGGATATCGTGAGGTCATCCCAAGATTCAGGCTCAAGCTGCTTCTATTGTGCAAATAAAAGGAAAAAGATCTAACCTGCGCTCTCACCACATCCTTGGCATGCTGGAAACATCTTTTCTGGATCGCAGCGTGGGCATCTTGAATCCACGTGATAATCTCCACCCCAGTGATCAATCCAAAGTGGAACTCCTGGTGGTGGGGGTCACGCGTTTGAGCGGTAATGGCCCAGCAAATGCGACACCAGGCAGATTCTCGATTGGCTCCTGTCTGGACAGACGACAGGTACCTGCACTGGCTCTGATAGTGATAAACTCGGCCATACCGAGTGGTCAAAACTTGGAAAGCTGCTCTAGCTCTTTCCTCGCTGTTCTCATAGTTCTGGAATCTTTCTGGATTTCTCTGTGCTTCCTCGTAGAGGTTGGTTTCTTCATCTGCTATCTCCTGCATGACTCGATCCAAGTCGAACCCAGGGATGTGGCGCTCATCTAATGGACGATACGGAGTGTCCTCTGATGAAGAGGTTGAATCTTCAAGTGGCGAAGAAGACCCTTCGCCTGGTGGGAGGTACGTGGGTCGCTGCGGCGTGTGATCTGCCACAGCGGCCATCCCTTCACCACCCGGTCAAAGTACGTGGGTCGCTGTGACAGTTGTCCTGCCACAGCGGCCATCCCTTCACCACCATTTTCCTTTTCTTCTTCTCTTTGAGCAGCAGCACCTGCAGGGAGACTTCGGGAAGACGATCCAGCTTGGTTTGACCAAGACATTTCCAGCCTCCTTACTCCTACCTTCCACAAATGCTGGCTCACGATCGTGAGAAGCACGATGATCAACGCAAAAACGACCATCATGACTTTGAGCTCGAGGGTTGAATTTTCCTGATCTTCTTTTTCTGTTTCTTCATGTTCTCCTTTGGCAGCTGAGATCGCAGCAGCCAATGTGAGCAGCTTCAATGCTGCTGCTGCTTTCTGAATGCCTACGCCTTCTCCTTTTTCTTCAAAAACCTTCTCTTCTTTCTTCTCATGCTCTTTCGGTTGTGGTACTTGAACCAGGTTCATCTCCTTCTTCAAGTACCTGATTCTTTCTGAAGCTAATGGCTTGGTGCCAATGTCAGCGATCATTTGATTTCCCGCGACATGTTGAAGAAACCAGGTGCCCTGCAAGATTGAACTCCTGGCAGCTGATGCTCTCAGTCGCAAATGACGTGTGCGCCATGATCCTCCGTCAGTGGTCAAAATTGATTGGGCAGACTGAGAATCTGTCCAAGATTTTCGCTGCAGAGGGCCAAACAGCTCATCAGCTATGGCACCAATTGATTCTCCAGCCACCATGCTCTCCACAATCTCCATCATCTCCGCTTCTGCTGTGCTGAGCGTCACAAAACTTTGACGACCACTTCGCCAAAAAACAGGGCAAGAAGCTACCATGATGATGAAGGCTCCGTGGCTGACATCTCCTTCAGGTGCAAAACTGGCGTCTGACATGGCCTCAATCATCAAGGTCTCTGCTCCAGCAGCATCAAAGCAGATGCCTTCATCCATAGTGCTTTTGAGATACCCCTTGATCTGCTGGTAGATCTGGAGGACCTTCTGAGGGGCCTTCGTGACGCAAGAGCCCATCTTTGAAACGGCATACATGAGGTCCAAGCGGGTGCGTGTCACCAGCCAGAGCATCTCACCGGTGGCTTTCTGAGCTGAACGAATCAGCTCTGGTGTTCTTCCTTCTTCCTCTGGAAGTTGACTCTGATCTTTTGTGATTGGGATCTTTCTGTCTGGAGCTTCTTGATCTTGCGCAAGAAGGTCCTTGATGTAGGACTGTTGGTTGACATACCAAACGTCGCGATTCTTGGTGACATCAAAGGTCTTTGAGATCTCGACGCCTAGGAATCGTATAGGCTTTTCTCCTACTTGATCTGGTTCTGAGGTGGTCCAGATAGTTCTGACCTTTTCCATGACGGCATCTACCACCTTTCGACTTCCAGTGACCAAGATGTCATCGACATATGTCATCAAGAGCCCTTTCAATGGCAGCGGAGCAAAGTTCGACTGAGTGTCAGACTCAGCTTTTTCCACGTTTGATTATCGTATTTCATTCCCATCAATTCCTCATAAGTCCAATGATATTCCCATGAAATCACGGTGCTGATGGAGATCTACGATTCCAACTCCAAGTAAATATCACCAAAATCTATATTCCCATAAAAATCCTATGATTTTCCATTAATTCTGATGATTTCCCATGAACTTCAGTAGCTCTGACGACCACCTGCAGCCCGGTAGCTCTCATGGAGGCCTTAGAGTCGATGTATGACGTCAAGACGGGGCTCATGGGGCATCGAAAGAAGAACAAGGAGCGTTGTAGATGATCTCGCTATCCCATGACGGATCCATGGTGCTGATATATGGCTATGGGTCAATACCTATAGATACATTACTATAGTGGGTTATTCACATCCATTTTAACCCAGCTATGACTTGGGGTTCACTAGGTACCAGGGTTTTGACCCATCCCCATATATGGTATCATAATAAAGGGGGTATTTCTTGATGGGATCCATATGGATCCATGGCACAGCATATATATAGCAGCACCGTTAGGATCCGTCATGGGTATTAAAACGTCTGGTATTTTCCTTTGCTATGTGTAAAAAAACCTGGTTTTTTACAGAGGCGGTAGTACCTAGAGGATTGTCCCACCAGAGGATCACTTAAAAATACCACATCGGCTGTTTCAAACCGTCTCCAGCATCCCATGGAGTTTTTTGATCACCAAAAAATGTCACGAAAAGATGATATTAAAACATATTACCCTCTGGTTATTTAACATAGCCATGGAAAATGGCCCATTTATAGATGGTTTACCTATTAAAAATAATGATTTTCCCATGGCTATGTTAAATAACCAGATGGTAAAACTAAAACAATGTCTTATTCGACTCCTGGTTTTCCACATGTTTGAATGTGAAAAATGTCCGTCCCGGACGGATGGTCCTTGCCGGATCAGATTCAGGATGTTTTTCAAGTGGCTGTTGGCTATGTTTCCCGGGTGAATCCAGCTACTGTTGGCTATTTTTCATGCTACTCCCAGGTGAGGTCATGCTGTTTGTCATACAGATTTGCATCTCCATTTCTCAATGGTTCCGAAGGAGAACTCAAATGGATCCAACCTGCAAAAAAAATGGTCCAAAGGCAGCTCCTGACCAAGCACCACCCTTGGAAAGCAGGGCAAAAGATCAGGGTTTGTGAGAAGGTCCCCAGTCATGATCAAACGCAAAAGTAGGATTTTCGCCCATGAACCTAGCTATGGATCAACATGATCAAAAAAGGATGGCTTTTGAAATCTTTACACTTTTTGATTAGCTGTAGTGCAATGAATGGGATTATATACAGTAATACATATTGGTACGCATATTATGACCAATCAACTTCTGTGAATGTTGATATTGTGACCAATCAGCTACTACAGAATCTGGTTGGTGGTTTGGAACATGTGGCTTATTTTTCCATAAAATATGGAAGAATAATCCCAAGTGACTTTCATATTTTTCAAGATGATCTAAGATGGGTTGAAACCACCAAGCCGGGGCGGCAAGGAGTTCGTGGATGAACCGCCTGAGACCTGGGGCGATTGCTACACAGAGGCGGAGTTCCCATCATCTCACCCTTGGACTCGACTCATGGTTCTACGAAGGAAAATGATGGTGGTTTTGTCCGAACATTGGGTTTAAATATGTTTTATAATATATGTTTTACTAAGGAAATTATGAACAATTATGATGACTCTATTTTTAGACACACCTATATGATACTACCACTGGTCGGTTTTCCATATGGCGAATTTGGCAGGGCCCGGAAGTTTGTAAGAACAAGGGTCGCCCATATCTGGTGTCTACCTTTGACGGCTGGCGAATGTGCAACTTTTGCATTCTGAATTGCCATGAATGGGAATATTTTTCTTCACCGGCTGAAATAGTGATGAGTTTCGCAGGGGCCATTTTCGATTGGTCATTTTCGAAAGGGCCGTTGACGTTTGCTGTCTGATCCCTTAGTGCCGCTCATGCTCGACAGAACCTGTGCCAGGTCTGACTTGAGCTTGAAACAGTTGTACAGAGACAACACGATTTATTTTTTTCAAGAAATGACGTAAACATACGTAAAATATGTATATGATTCAGTATGATTCAGTATGATTCAGTATGATTCAGTATGATTCAGTATGATTCAGTATGATTCAGTATGATTCAGTATGATTCAGTATGATTCAGTATGATTCTGATTACATCATGTTAATGTCATATTGCCCTCTGGTTATGACTAACATAGCCATGGTTAAGCCATGGACCTAATCGAAATAGATGGTTTACCGTTCGGTGCAGGGCTCGGCTTGGCATCACTCCTTTCCACCCTTTGACTTGGAAACGCTGGCGGCCGCTTGTTGGAGCAATAAATGTGCTGTGCTATGGTTAAAAAAACAAAGCCAATTTGATGCCAATGGGAGATGAATTTTTGATATTTATTCGGGATCTAGGTTCAGTTTAAGAACTGTATATATAATTATATATAATCATATATATATATATATATACAACCGAGAACCCTGGTTTTTAATAGCGAGAACCATATGATTCATAGGGATGATTGCATTTTTATGACTGGTGAAGATGTTTTTGACATGGAAAAGATAGGGGAAACATGGGGAAACAGAAGGTTCATGGGACATGACAGGTGGCATTCACCAAGAGAAATGGGATGAACTGCAGAGCTTTGGTCAACGTATCCGATTTGTCGCCAGTGAACCACTGAAGCTTTGAAACAAAGTCGACAAAAATGAGAGCCACCCGGAAATGATAAAACATGAAAATCGCATGGTAGAACCGTATCCTTGTCAAAAAACCACTAAATTCTACTCATATTTCTTGGGATGTTCGCTTTGGATTACTTTGTTTCGCTTGTTGGGTTCAAACACTTTCTACCCTCTGAAAAACTAACATAACTATGGAAAATCACCATTTTCAATGGGAAAATCCACTATTTCTATGGCCATTTTCAATAGCTATGTTAAATTGCCAGAGGGTATATCTTTCCATGTTCTCTCCCCAAAGTTGCGAGGTTGGGGGCCCCCCCAGCTGTTTTTCATGGCCCGGTTGAAAAACCAAGCCCCGTCCTAAGAGGAATGGCTTACGTTGTCTCCGTGGATAGTATGACATGTATACATGTATATATGTATACATGTATATATTGATATAGATATATAATATATAATAGATAGATAGATATATATATATATACAATAGATATAATATAGATATAATATAGATATAATATAGATATAATATAGATATTTGCACAAAAACTATAGACACATGATGACACATGTACTGTATTTCCATATAATGATACATATGCAATATTGATATATATATATATATTATAGATATTATATAGATATTTCATCCATGTTAATCCCCCAAACAACGAAAAAAAACGGCCGGCAAAAAACGAGGAACTCCACGGTGGGAAGCGACCGTTGCTGGAGAAGTTGGAGACGCTCTTCACGGTGGGATGACCCATTGTATGGCTGGTTGGGAATTCATGGTGATTCAATGGTGGTTTAATGGGATTTCCGGGGATTCAATGTGGATTTAATGGGATTTAATGGGATTTCATTGATTTATGATGGTAAAACTTATGAAATCCCATTAGATCCCATTAATGATGGTGTTAATCTAGGGGCGATCTAATGGGATTTCATAAGTTTTTTTGTGGGATTCAATGGGATTGAATGTGATAAACCATGGTTTGGAACTGGCTTAATGTTGATTTTTAGCAATAGTAAACCATCCCCAATTTCTCCATTATGATTGTTTTACCCCCATCAATGATGACTTAGGGGGCGATTTGATGGTGGTTTAATGGGGACGAACAATGGTGATGTATGATTTTTCATGAGCCACTTTGATATGAGAGTTGGGTGTGTCAAATTGGGGATTTACACCAGTAAAAAGGGCTGTTTTAGGATGGAAGTGGATAGTGGGTTGTTCACCAGTGGATCGAATGAGGTCGCCTATTTTAAACAGAGGTCACCATGTTTGTTGGTTGATAACTGCTGATGTTTGTGTATTTCTTTGCTAAAAGTGGGGTAACATGGTGTATGCTTACTCAATATCCCGGATAAGGATCCCGATCTCGATGGCAAAAAGCATCTCCATGTTTGTTGGTTCATAGTATCATAGTCACAGTCACATTCGTCTTGGTTGATATGCCTATATGCCTATATGTCATATGATCCCGTTAATTGTGAACATCTCCATATTAGTTGCTGAATATGTCCATTCCTTTCGATTGATATCACCGTATTTGGATGTCAAATCTCTCTTTCTTGGTGGGTCGAATTAGACGATACCTCACTGGCAGTGATTCCCGCACTCTAAATATGACAACTTCGAACGAGCCCTTAGGCCCTTGTCAGGTGTTTTTTCATGCTTTTTCTGTCTCTGTGAATGCAGTAAGACTACTTACAACTGGTTGGTGGCTTGGAACATGAATTTTATTTTTCCATATTCTTGAGAATGTCATCATTCCAACTGACGAACTCCATCATTTTTCAGAGGGGTTGGCTCAACCACCAACCAGACAATGTAGAAAGCTTGGTCGCCGAACTCTCGCGCCATGGGCTGGTCAAGCTTGGGTAGTTTAGAAACTGAGAATCTTCTGCCAACGGGATGTATAAATAGGTTTGAATAAACATATATAATCATATATATATATATGTATATGTAGCTAGCAGACATGTATAACAATTATGATATATATATGATTCTATAGATATAGAGCTGTATGTATATTTGGATGAGTTCTAACAACGTCACTTCCACGTCACCCAAAATGGCCGAACTTTTCCGGTTGTTGAAGTGTTGCCATTCATCTCGATATACTTGTACTAAGAATCCGAAATGATTTATACGGTAGTTTACGGGAAACCCCCATATTTCATGGAGAAAAACCCAGGATTTCCGGTCAAGAATTTCCCATGAAAACCAATCCAGCAAAGGTGTCTAAGATTGACCGTGAGAAATGTCGTTCCAAGAAATTGCAGGTGCCAGCGGACTTCAAGACGGGCTCCTACAAAGTGGCCTGGCGTGGAAGCGACAATGGCAAGAACATGCAGGAACTCGTGTGGTAAATCCTTCATCAACCATTATAAACCAATATATGGATATTTGATGATACTGTATTTCATGAGAGATTGCAATTGACAGTGATTGTCAACATGGCATTATTCATGAAACAACAATTGACAATATGGATATATTTTACAACACCGGGGTTAATTATATAGATATATATATTATTTATATTATGTTGGTTACTTATTTATTTCTTTATGGATGTCAATCATATAATCATATATGTTATGATTTTGGGGACGGGCATAAATTGGTGAACGCGAATGCTGCAATCGCTATGCATGATTTCTATAGGCTACATGTAGGTAGATACTTAGAGAATGGTAAATGCAACATACCCTCTGGTAATTTAACATAGCTATTGAACATGGCCATTTATAGTGAGTTTTCCCATTAAAAATGGTGATTTTCAGTAGTTTTTTGTATGTTTACCAGAGGGTACATTGATGAGTTTGGTTGTGAATCATGTGTGACACGAGGCGGAAATCCACGAAATGCGCGAAATGCGCATGCTTGGAATGGGCCTCTCGGTCTGTTTTTCGGGCGTTGGATCGTTGTGCCTAGAGTCAAAACTGTGGCTGTGTCTCAAGTCATTTGATATCCCATATTGAAATCTACCATCTTTCTGAAATATGATGGGATCTATTCACATCATTTTGAAGATGCGTGGATTTTTGTGCTCCAGAATGGCTCCAGGGAACTCCAAGGTCAGTATGCACACAACAATCAGCCTGCGCATCATCTTCCATACCTGCTCCTTGGCGCCAGATCCCCATCTTCCTCGAGCATCATGATTTTTCGGATCTCGGCTGTGCTCGTCTGAAAAACCATCTTTGGCTTGCTGAAAAAACCCCGAATTTTTCTTGCTCAAAGATCGCGCTAAATGGTCAAAAATGGTCAAAATATCATAAAATATCTACTTACTGCACCATTCTGAAGATGCATATCCAACTGGAATCAATACTGTAGTCACATTTCCCTGGTCAAATCGCCATTTTTCATCAGTGAATGTGGGATGCTTTCTAGCTTATCTGAGTTTGTCCCAAGACGGAGTAGATATGAGTAGATTACCCTCCGGTAATCAAACATGGCAATGGACAATCCCTCCATTTGTAGCTGGTTTTCCCATATTTTCCCATTATCACAAATTCCCTATTATTGTTCAAATCCATATGTATGCCATTAAATCCCATCAATTATATCTAATGTTTCCCATCTACAATCAAACCAAAGAAAAGAATATCACATCATCATTTCCACTCTTTCCCGAATATTTCTATATGTTTTGGGACACCCCCAACCCCACGTGGGATCTCCTTCCGCGGCTCCCGAGATTCTCGATGTTGGGCGATCAAAACCGCACCGCTCGGCTGGTGCGGGACGTCCTTTTTCGCGCCTACTCGCCCGAGGGCTTCGCTGGGGACGAGGCTGGTAAACTAACAGTTTGCTATTGAACATGGCCATTGAAATAGTGGATTTACCCATGAAAGATCGTGATTTTCCATAGTTATGTGAACGTTTACCGGAGGGTAATTCCCATAATAGTTTGTATAGGACATGGTTACTGTATAAGATGGTATAAGAATTATACATATTTTGGGATTATTATATATAAGATAAATGGTATAACATGAGGTATCCAACATTTACATCATTTACCATATTTTGGGATGATTATCCAATCTTATAATTACATGGCTATTTGTGAATTATCAAACGAGGTAACCCAACATTTACCCAAATGGTACCAAAATAGGACAATTACCATAAATGATGATAAATGGTACTCCCCGAAAAGAGTAAACCAGGACTTTCAATTGGTACTTGGATATGTTTTCTCATGTCAAATCCCGGTAGCCCTGCTGCGAGGACAACGGGGAGATGGGTTCCTGGTATGTGCTGAGTGCCATGGGCCTGTACCAGCCTGTGTCCTGGCTTGAGGTATTGAGCAAAACTCATGTGTTTTGTGGCTTTTGTATGACGAATGATTGCGAACATAATATATATATTTGATGTATGAATAATCTTTATGATTTATATGCATATTTATGAATTTATGATGAATGTTGCGGTAAGTTTTGGTGACTGGTAGGCTGTATGTTTTCATTCTTAGCTGTACATGGTGGGCGATTGTGTTTATGTGCTGTATCTGGGGTAGCTGGAAATTTGGTATCCAAACCAAACGGGCATGCTACTGCCACAAAGGAGTAGCAGCCGTGTGGTTCCAGGGTCGCGGGTTTTGACCCAAACATCCCAAAACCAACACAGTTTCCCACCTTGCGGGAACTCAAAATATGTTCAAAAATGAATGTTTAAAAACAGCGGTTGACTGTTCTTTGATAGTCTTTTTTTGTTGGTAAACTTTGGTAAATCATTTTTTTTTTGTACCGAATTCTTTGATGTTCATCGGCGACATCGCCGGTTGGCTGCAAACGGTCGACCCGTTGTGGTTGACTCTATGATGGTTATCATCATCAGATTCATGGTTAGCATAATTTAATAATCAGATTGTACCCATGTGATTATGATGATTACATAATTGTACCCATATTTAATTTCATAATCAGATTGTATAATTTCCGAATTACTAACTAGTACTAACTAAATGTGCCGGATGAGTTTGGGTCCGGGTCTAAAGTTCATCAAATCTGGCAATTTCTTATATGCATTTTTGCATCACAGGCACTATCCAGATGATTGATGAAATACGGAGGAAATCAAGTATTTGGCCCATGAAGTCTAAATGCATAGCGATTTCAAATCCATAAAAATCATTCTGAACCGAAACCCATAGGCGCAACAATTCAAACTTGGATGTTTAAATCATTATCCATAAGAGCTAGACAAGACTTAAATGCAGCAATTGAATCCATAAACACACGGCATGAAAAAAAATAAACATATGATAAAATTGCCAGTTTACGATCAATACTAGGATGAACCACATCATCATCATCATCATCATCATCATCGTCATCGTCATCGTCATCGTCATCATCATCATCATCATCATCACCATCACCATCATCATCATCATCATCATCATCATCATCATCATCATCATCAGCATCATCATCATCATCATCATCATCATCATCATCATCATCATCCCAGCTGTCTTACCATTTTTAAAACAATAAGATGATGGTAAGATTTTTAAAAAACGGTAATATCATTATTGTCATTATATATCATTGATATCATTATTACCAGTTATCATTATCATCCCAGTTGTCTTACCATCCCAGTTGTTACGAAAACCTGGATCTTTCGGAATCGGCTTAAGTTGCCCAGGCCCCCGGCGTCGCGGAGAACTTCACGCTGGGCGCTGTGCCACTCTTCCCTCGCATCAGGCGGCACCCGTGGTGGTTTCCATGGGTTGATGATGGTGAAATATGGTGGTTTCCTATGGGGGTACCCTCCAGTAAAGTAACGGTTTGCTATTGAACATGGGCCATAGAAATAGTGGATTTACCCATTGAAAATTGTGATTTTCCATAGTTCTGTAAACGTTTACCAGAGGGTACCCCTCAATCATCCATTTTAATATAGGGATTTTCCACTATAAACCATCTTTTTTTGGGGTACCCTCATTTATGGAAACCCCTGGTTAATGTAAGTTCATGTGGTAAACCCAATTTCATAAACCATCCCCAAAACCACAATTTTTATGGAAGGTAGTAGAAACTAAACCATGCCAAAATGGTAGGTTTCTGGTATTGGGTTGCCCACATTCGGAATTTTGCTTACTGAAATTGCCATACAAAGGTGGTTGAATACATTAATAATCCATCTAACATTTCGTTGTTTTCACAATTTTATAAACATGATCAGAGATTGGATTAAAATTGGTGTATCAATTGGAATATTAAGAGGAAATACATGTGGAAATATAACCATCAAAGTGGGTTATGGGTTAGAATGGCAGGAAAAGCAACTACCAACTATACTAGTAGATAGAAAAATTGGGAAACCGGGAAACTATGTGAAACATACAATTTGTAGACCATCTTGAATATTAGTTGAGTTTCATCATTGTCGCTGCTGGCTATGACTGGGGAAGTGCAATCCCCCAGTCTTGGGCAATGGTGTATGGACTCAATGTAACATCTGCATGAGTTCCCGCGTTTTCTCCCACCAAATATGGTGGTTTCCTGTAGATTTTGCCCTTAAACAAAATCCACGGAACTGGGAATGTAGGGAAAACAATTGTGGAGGATAAATAGTCGGGTTTCCACAGGTGTTTGAATGCTGTTTTGTTGGCAAATGTCCGTTTTGGTGATTTTGAACATCACCTTTGAATACTTATATTTGGACATTGAGAACATATCATAATTTGTTAGTTTTCGGATTGATGATTCGCTGATATTCGCTGATAAAAAATCATAATTTCGAGGAGTCCAACATATTCCAACATATTCCAAGAATCTTTGGGAGAAATTGCTGGTGGTGTTGGGTGACTGTCGGGTGACTAGGGTGACTAGCCCATTTCTGGCATGAACATTTTGGTGCCTGGATTTGTGGCTGACATAACATGGAGGGAACATCCACTGAAATGGACCAAAGGGAAATCCAGGTATAAACTAAGGATCAAGGATGATATTATAGTAATTCACATATATATATATAACAAAATATATACTATTGAGTATATATATATATGTATAACACTATGATATATTATGTATAGATACCATGATAATATGTATATATAATATATATATAGTTACATATCAAAATCCCGCCCATTGAATCCCTATTTTCATGGTGAACTCCCAGAGGCTATGGGAGCTGGACGTGACCGTGGAAGCGCCTTCGGCCAGCGAGGTCTACCCCAGCATCCAGGTCTACTGGGGATACCCACATGGCGAGTGGAAAAAGAAGCCCCCGTTGATGGTTGATTATTTGGGGTTATACTACCTGCAGATGACATGGGAGTTGTCGGACATACCTAAAAAACGCAAACTCCCATGTCATCTGCAAAGTGAAAAAAACAGAAGAATGCATAAGTCCCGTGTCATCTGTAAAGTGCCTCGGAAAAAAAAAAATCACATGACATGGGACCTCTGCAATTGTTTGGGCTCCAAAAATATGCAAAACATGTCATGTCAACTAACTCACACTCTGTACACTTCACATCCCACATGAACAAAGATAGTATATGAGTGTATAACTACCTGCTAGCAGTTAGAATAATCCAAAATTATACGTCAGCAGCTGGAATATTCCAAAGCCACATGAATCCATTCACCTCCTTGTTCTATTTAGCAACTATTTAGCAGCTATTCAGAAGCTATTTAGCAGCTCTTTAGCATTTATTCAGCAGCTATTTACTTGCTATTTAGAAGCTATTTAGCAGCTATTTCGATGCTATTTAGAAGCCATTTATCAGTTATATATATCTGGGTAAATCATGACTAAGGGAAATCATCCCCAAGTGGCCGCAACTATTCAGGTTAGTGAAATATGATAATTTACCCATATATATATATATAATATATATATTCCAATATGTATATATATATATATATTCCAATATGTATATATATATATATATTCCAATATGTATGTATATATATATATGATTATATTCCATATTTTATTAATTGTATATTTGTGATGGTATTATCACAATCGCAGATGGGAGACTTTGGATCACCCTGAGACCGTGCTCAGTGAAGGGACGGTAGAGGGTTTTGAACACCGCGCAAACAACAAAAAGGGATGTTCACCTGGCAAAAGTAGGATTTAGGATGGATTAAACATGGATTTTAAAGGGATTTTGCCCGACACACTGTGGGATTTTCATAGTTGGTTCACCATCCAGTTTTTTTTGGTGCTGCTACGTTGATCCTAAAGCCCAAGCACCAAAAAAGACCAAGAACACATTGAAACCATCCAAATTTAGGGAAGATAAGGTGTGTTTTTTTTAAGGTTTGTTGTGCAAAAACTAAGAACTAATAGTAACTATAGGAATCTAAGGAACACAAAACTGTTGAAAATTTCCAATGTTTTCCTGACTTTTTTTTTCTTCGCTTGGTAGCACGGTTCCTCCAGGCCGTGCTGTGGCGTTCCAAAGCCATTGCTGGGACATCGATCTCCTACTCGCAACTGCGCCACTGAGTCGAAGTTGGGATAATTGGACCTGAAATCATGGAATTTGATATATGTCATATTAATACGTCTATATCTATATGGCATGATATTATAATATATATATATATTTACAGATATACATATATATATATATATATGTTATATATGTATATGTTATATATGTATATGTTATATATGTATGTATATATATATGTAATTTGAAGATATTTCAAGACTTTTGTTCGAACTCCATTCTGGCGTCATCTCCATATTCTCGTGATTCATGGTTTCGTCCATTGTCGGAGATGATGTTCCTGGATAGAATGTTCGAATCACTAAGAGTGTGGGTGTTTGGGTGTATGGCATACGCATATGGTAGAAATACGGTGGATGGTTGCGAAATCCTGCACCAGTTGATAGATGGTTTATCCCATTGTTTATAGGGTTTCAACCATCCAAGGTGGTGCAGGATTTCTTCCATCCACAGTATCAGCAAAAAGATTCGTATTCTTTACCAGTGAACAGATGTGTCACTGTGTCACCAACTATCACCCATAAGATGGGTCTACCGAGTCTGCAAAATGCACAGTTGACCAATATCGCCGCGAAATGGCCGTTTTTAGAGCTGTGTCGTTGAACATATGGGTATGTCGGAAAATAGGGTAATTATCCCCAATTCCAGTGGTGAATGTGGTGAATATCATTTTGATGATCAATTTTGATATTTTTTTGGATATTGATGATTTATATTTGATAATTAGTTTCTCAATTTTTGGATGGTTAGTTTTGAATCATTTGGAGGTTTCCTAAAATGGGGGTACCCACATAATACATATTTTGATAGATTTTTCCATGAAATAAACCATCCAGGTATTGGGGTACCCTCATTTCAGGAAACCCCATTATCACCAATTATTAACCATTAGTAACCATCATTAACTTTATATATTAGCCATATATCAGCCATATTTTGAGGACATCCCCATATTTAATGATCATTTTCCGGTAGGTCCCCACCTGAGCTCACCTGGTCAGGCACCGGCGGCATCTTGCGCTTCTTGTCCCCAGAGGATTCCTCCTTTGGCAACGTCGCCACTTGGAACGCGGTGACGGCGGTGAGTCTTGAGGGGAAGGCACCCATCCATCGGTGGGCCATTCTGCCGAAGCTGAATTTTGGGATTACAGTAAAATAGATATTAATAATTGGGATAATAATTGGGATTATAATATTATTAAGTTATTATCCGAAGCTGAATTATCATTTAATAATTGGGATAATAACCCAGGGATGATGCGCATGTCTCCTCATAATTCCTAATAGATATTATGCCAAGCGATGATAGGCTGCATATTACAAAACTGATTGTTTTCATCGATTTTTTCAAAACATCCCCTCCCCTCTTGGGATACCCTCTGGTAAACATACAAAAAACTATGGAAAATCACCATTTTTAATGGGAAAACTCACTATAGTAAATGGTCATTTTCCATAGCTATGTCAAATTACCAGAGGGTAAATGGGGATTGATTCCACCCGATTTTTTTCGCCTTTTTTTATCGGCCAATTCAGGTGTCTTCCTTTCGAGGGGCCTTCCAACGAGCAGCAAAGCAGGTGGGGTTTTGCAGCCCTGTTGGGATGCTTGGTTGGTTGGGTGTCACAACTTGTGCTTCTCATTTTGGCGCAGAATCCGGGAATGGGACTTTTTTTGCGATATAATCGACTTGATGTAGGATAAATCGAATGCAAAAGGGATGGTGAAAGATGAAAGATCCACATGGATGTGAATGAACATCAAAGATACTTCAGTGCAATGAATATTATGGGATATTATGGGAATGGACAGACAATCCCAAATTATTGGAACACCAATCACATGGATGATCTACAAACAATATGTCACGACATGTAGTCAGCCCGAACATAAGCAATTTCGGATTTAGCTGCTTGAAGAGAATTTAGGTTATTGCAAACCATACTCAGTTGCGGTTTACGTCTACATAGGTCGTACCACATCAATATGTCTACTTACCACCGAAACAATGGTATTGAATCCATCAAGCATGAATCTGTACCAATAAAGGGGAGTTCAAAGAAGAACAATGCAGATTTCAACCAACCACGACCAACAACTAAGTGGGTGTTTGAGCAATGGAACCAAAGTCAGAATACAACTCGTGATCAGGGATACATATGACAGAATGTATGTCAGAATATACATATATATATATATATACGTCACATGAATTTTGCAAGATCGAATGTTAGAATATACGTTAAAATACATGATGTCAAATTATATTTCAAGTGAAATTTGCCAGATCCAATGTCAGACTCTATGTCAAAGCTCATGTCAGAGTTGATGTCAGAATATTTGCCCGAGTGCCTTTCAGAAGGAATATACGTCTGAAGTTTGTCAGAAGATAAGAAGATTGAAGATACGTCAGAAAATATGTCAGAACAAATCTCAGAATATATATATATATAGTTATCAGGAGAAGTGTCTGAACCCAACATATGTCAGCTTGTGAGAATGTTTACATGGGATCATCGTTTTTTCGATCCTTGCAAGGTGCTGTCCCATAGTTAGCTAAGTATCACTAGGTTACCCTATTGTAAACTAACATAGCTATGGTAAATCACCATTTTCAATGGGTAAATCCACTACAAATGGCCATTTTCAATAGCTATGTTAGTCATTACCAGAGGGTACCTAGGGTTATGATAAAAGGACAAAGAACTGGGGGGGCACCACCTTTCAACATCATGAAACATCCCATGAAAAATCCTCATTCTACCACCATCAAATTCGTGATTGAACCATTTTTTGAACCACTATTTCCCATCATTTTGGCCGCTTCAATCTCATCTCGTTGGCGGTTTGGAACATTTTTTATTTTTCCATATATTGGGTTTTTCATCATCCCAACTGACTTTCATATTTTTCAGAGGGGTAGGTATACCAGCAACCTGTCATGAAATCCCCATGAAGTCCCACTTGAACTCCTCTATTTGTTCTTTTGTTGTTGCTTCAATCGCCACGTTCCGCAACGGAAAATGATCCAAGTCCGCAGGTCCGCAGCAGAGCGGAGCGCTCCGTCGAGGGCGCGGCGGGTCAAGCGAGCGCGCTGCCGGCACCGTCGGCAGTGCTGGTGGATGACGTGATGGTCGACCCAGAGGTGGGGGGTCCTCCGGATGCCACATTTTAGCCCAGATGGTATGGCACACCCTTTCATTTTGAACATACAGACATATACACACACATACACATACATATATAATCATGTATATATATATATATGTATGTATGTACATACATGTACTTAAATAAACGTATATATATATATATATTATATATATAGATGGTGAAACCAGAAATTTTTAGCTGAAATATTTCTAGGTGTGGGGGCGGGGGAGACCCCCCTCCCTTTTTGAAATATTTCAGTTTTTACCCCCCCCACCCCCCCCGCCCTTTAAGGGGGGGATGTTGTACATGTTGTTTCCCATTGATTTGTATCCACCATTTGGGGAATCCACCGGGATTGCTTTTTACTTGTTTGGTTGCTCTAAAGTTCTAAAGCAAATCCAAGTGATGCTTCTAGGGGGGTTGATGCTTTCAGAGTTTGGCAATTTTAGGGTTTTTCATGGGGTGGCATTTCTTCTGGGAGGAACCAACGATTAGATGATTACGGTAACTGGTACCCAAGCCACCAGGAATAATAACTTCAGGTGATGTTGGTTGGGAGTCTGCTTGGGGATGTTTTTTTTTGGGGGGTGTTGGTTGGGATGTTTTTTGGGTTTAGGCTATTTAGGTATAGGTTAGAGATCATTTTCCAACAAGATGGGGATCTGGATCAGTCAGCTTTGCTAAAATCTGCGGATTGGATGGAAACTTAAATGAATTTGAACAATGAACCAGAAAATCGCTGTAGATGTATGTTCGACTAAATAGAATGATGTATTCAATATATCTGAATTATGGTAGGTCGTATCCGCACATTTTTTTAAAAGCAACATCATGTTTTATCCCAATTTCTTATGTCAATCCCCTAGAATTATTGTTAGCCATTTGTAGCTTCGCCATACGAGTAGATATACTAGGCCTGTCTCAAGAATTATAGCCCCCCCCGAATTTAATGGGTTTTCACCCTTTTCCATGTTAGAATTACCATTTCCGTATATTCCCATCATGAAACCAGGTCGCAGATGTTTAGAACGCATCCAATAAACACGAAGAAACCGCAGAAGTTAATAATGGTAGAAACCCATCTAAAATCATGTTTGTTTCTATAGATATTGCTGTAATCGAGTTTAACTAACGCATCTTTCCAGTGGAAAAAACCACTGGTTTTCACCAGCTGTACTGTGGAAAAACCGGCTTAGCGGCTAGACCTTGACGAAGCGTCCGTTTGTGAGTGGCATTGCCAATGTTTCAGAGGCTGCTGGGATTTGGAATTGTCTGGTGTTTCAAGGGAAGTGTTGAACAGATTCTGGTGGCATTGCCAATGCTTCAGAGTGTGGTTTTGGTCGTTGTTCAGAAATTCTGGGTTCCGTTTGAACGCAATTCTGTGGAATTCAGTTGCCTGATTTTGACATGGCTTCGATGGATTCTTTGGCAATTTCCGGAGGGTACCCTGTGACCATCTATCAACGGGAACTGATCAACCAGTCGAATTTTGGGGTACCCGGACCGGGTACCCTATGGCCTGAGGCAACCCCACAGGGTTTGAAAGTCAGTAATGACCAGTTTGCTTCGGAAACTAACAATGACTTTATTCCAGTAGAAGCATGGTTTTTCAAAATTCCAAATCCATTTCTCGGCGTTCCATGAGGTTTTACAGGAGTAACCCGCATGATTTTTATGTACAACCAGTGTTTGAGCAGCAAGATTTGGAATGATACCAACGAAGATCCCAGACACAAGTATCCAATGATTAGAAAGCCACCAACAAAATGTGGATAGATAAATAATCAGTAAACTTCCGGGACAAACTTCCGCGACACACTTCAGGTTTTCCAACAAAATTTCAGGTGCCCCGTAGAGGGGCCCCCGCCCTGCGCGGGTACCAGGCGTCACATGGCAATTTCCTCTCCATCTGCAGCGTGGTGTTGGTCCTCGGGGCAGCCGTGCTGTCCTATCGCTGGAGGTGAATGATGACTGGGGATGGTCGCGAAAACAACAACAACTGGCGTATTACCACATGAAATGATGAGTTATAAGATGTTATAAGATGTTATACGATGTCATAAGATGTTAATAAGATGTTATAAGATGTTGTAAGATGTTATAAGATGTTATAATACGTTATAATATGTTATAATATGTTATAAGACGTTATAAGATGTTATAAGATGTTATAATATGTTAAAATTATATTATAATATGTTATACGCTGTTATAAGATGTTATATGATGTTATAAGATGTTATAAGATGTTTTACGATGTTTTACGATGTTATAAGATGTTTTACGATGTTTTGCGATGTTATAAGATGTTATAAGTTATAAGATGTTATACGATGATATAAGATGTTATAAGACGTTATAAGATGTTATAAGGGGTTATAAGACGTTATAATATGTTATAAGATGTTATAAGATGTTATAATATGTTATAATATGTTATAAGATGGTATAAGATGTTATACGATGTTATAAAATGTTATAATATGTTATAAAAGGTTATAAGATGTTATAAGATGTTATAAGACGTTATAAAATATTATAAGATGTTATACGATGTTATAAAATGTTATAAGATGTTATAAGATGTTATAAGATGTTATACGATGTTATAAAATGTTATAAGATGTTATAAGATGTTATAAGACGTTATAAGATGTTATAAGATGTTATAAGATGTTATAAGATTTTATAAAATGTTATAAGATGTTATATATATAATCTTATTGATGTTGTGCTGCTGTTTTTGAATAAGTTCACCAATGAAATATCATAAACTATATAAAGTATCAAATAATTGAATCTAACTTTACAGTTTATGTTTTGAATTATTTCAAATTGGGTTCAAAACCAGACACACACACACACACACAAGTTTTTCACCAAACATGGCCAACAGCAATCGCCAGGATCCTGCAAGAAAACAACATTGGCCTAGGAAAAAAACACCTTGGGAACATGGTTAAAAAAAATCAATGGATTGATTTAAGGCTTAAGTTGAAGGGAAAAATCATGAAAAAAAACATGGGAAACCATAGTTTTTCCCCTGAAATCTAGGGGTTTTCTGTAAATTTTCTCTTAAACCAATCCATTGAATCAAGCCTCCCCAAGTCTTTGGTTCTTTTGTACTCTGGTTCAGCTGTCCCCTCCCAGTTACAGGAGAAACCCATAGTTGGAGGACAGCCAAGCACTTATCAAATGGGATAATCGGGTCACAATCCTCCAAGTAAACATGATCTTCCTCCATTTTGCAGTGCTCTGATGTTTCTTCTTTGCACTTCGGCAATGATCTGGGCATCACAGGCTCCGCTACAAGGGCACCAACCACACGCGGAAGGAGTGAGTCCATGTGGCCAAGTGCCATGCTTCGGTGGCTAAACGATGCTCAAACGATGGCTAGATGATGATTAAATGATGGTTACTTGATGGTTGAATGATGGTTAATTAAATTATGTTTTTCATGTTGTTAAATGTTGTTCAATGCATTCATTTTCATGGTTTATTCATGGTTTGATCTTTCGGAATTTTATTTTACATACCCTCTGGTAATTTAACATAGCTATTGAAAATCACCATTTTTAATGGGAAAATCCACTATAAACAGAGATGGCATTCTTGGTGGATTCTGAACCTTACCATTGAAGTTTCACCACCAGGACTATTTCTATCTGTTTCGCAACGGTTTCAGCAGGGAAGTGGCACCAAGGTCGCACCAAGGTCGCCACCAAGCTGCGTATGCGGCATGGAATCATCATCGGTGATGCTGAGAACTTTCAGCCAATCCTGGCGTTTTTTGCGAAAATCCGAGGATTTATAGTTTATACCCTCTGGTAAACTAACATAGCTATAGACAATCACAATTTTTAATGGGAAAATCCACTATAAATGGCCATTTTCAATAGCTACGTTAAATTACCAGAGGGTAATACATGAGAACCGGAATCCCAGTTGGTGATGTGGATTGACTCCAGAAAATAAACCTCTGAACATGGGGGATTGACCCTGGTTACCCTGGGACCGTGGGAACATGATGACACACCAGAAAAACGTTTGGGGGTTCCCTATGATTTATACCATATTTATACCATATTTATACCATATTTATAGCATATTTGTTCAGAGAATCTCATTGAATATCCACTGTGTAACGTGACATTTTTTTTTCTACTGAACTGTTGATATTTCCCATGATTGTCCCCATGGTCCACTTATTGAATATTCTTGGTTGACCACTCCATTAAAATCATCCATTTTTGTGGCTTAAAGTCCTTGAAGTCTCCATTGGTATCTGATTTTTGGGTTAACCAAGCGCCAGATCATACCCTGGGGGTGCGATCCGCCCGAGTCGCCAAGAGTTCGCGTCGGGTCGAGAAGTTGCGCCAGCCGCGGTCCGTTGAAGGAAACCGGGGTGGCCAAAAGATGCAAGAAAAGTACACTTCCAGACTTCCAGAACATATATATTATATATATATGTTTTTAAAGGATGAATTAAGATTGATTTCTGTCACAGAAAGATTTTGTTGGGAATAGACATGGCTTGGTTTGATTGGTAGGTGAGGTATTATATCATTCCTCCCACCCAATATTGTTATTACATATTAATTACATCTTATTAACCCAACAAACATGGTTTAGTATTGGATCTATATATTTTCATTTTATTGGGATCTATATGGGGGTATTCGATATTCAGACGGAGGTAAGCCCTCGACTTTTTCTGAGAGCTTCCACAACTATTCCTTGTCAGACTTGTTCCTAGGAGAGCTTGGAGGGGTAACATTGCTGGGAACATATGAGACACACATCTATAAATGTTGGTTTTAATGGAAACAAATCGAACTCAACGGGGATTTATTTATGGGAAAAAATGATTACCAGAGGGATACAGATCAGACTCTTGAACACCTTTTGGGAAAAGGGCATCAGCAAGCCCATACTTCTTGGTATATTCTTATTTTGCTGAACTGAGCTGTGGACAAAGGCGATATCTGGTGCTTGGAAGATCAGCTCCTGACTTACCCACTTACTTGGACCCCCACGCGGCCCACGCAGGTATCAGCACCAGCAACATGTGGCTCTTCGATGCCAATGGAAACATCCAGAAGTACGACACACCAGAGGTGGGGGCCTAGTGACCTAGTGCTGCTGTTGGCTGGAGACTTTCAGAATCTCACGCCAAATAGCTTGCACCTACTCATAGCTACAGTTGTGGGATCCACAGTCGAAAAACCATCGGAAAATCGAGAAAAATTAGCAGGTGCCCCAACGGTACCCTGGAGGTGGATGTTCGTTGGTGAATAAGCCCCATTCATACTACTTGGATTAATATCTACCAAATTAATATAATTGAATATAGATATATCTGCTATAAAGAATGATCAAGATATATCTACCATATAAATCCAAATAATTCTATAGATGAACTTGTAGAAAAATATAGACATATGTACCATTAACCCAACAGTTGAGCTACTTATAAACCAACATAGCAAAGGATTTTGGACCACATTATTACCACATTCAGTATCAATATTGGAATCTTCAGCCACAAAGTACTGGTTATAATACATGCTCTACATAAATGGGCCTTGTAACCTAAGGGGAGTCACCAGGACATCCTGAGAGCTTTCTTGCCGGTGCGCTTAGACGTCTACGAGAAGCGGAAGGCACCGCGGCACCGCTGCTTGCGGCGGCCGTTTGTTTTTTATTCGATGGGGTCATTGCAGAAATGTAGATCTTGCAATGGAGGGAATTAATGTAACGTGTTTTTTTCAAAAGTCTGGAGTTTTTAAGAGCCAGGAAGATTTGGTGTCAATGCCAGTAAGAGGCCAGGCGCGTGTTGATATTTTGGCGTCTTGATATTTTTGGGGTGGGGGGGTGGTGTGGGGTGGGGTAATAACGTCCTGTTCGACTTCTGCTCCATAGAAAGTGCTCTTGCACTTCCACACATACGTCATGCAACGCTGCTGGATGTTCTCTTGCACTTCCACACATGCGTCATGCTACGCTTCTGGATGTTCTCTTATCTTGCACTTCCACACATACGTCATGCAACGCTGCTGGATGTTCTCTTGCGCTTCCACACATACGTCATGCAACGCTGCTGGATGTTCTCTTGCACTTCCACACATACGTCATGCAACGCTGCTGGATGTTCTCTTGCGCTTCCACACACACGTCATGCAACGCTGCTGGATGTTCTCTTGCGCTTCCACACATACGTCATGCTACGCTGCTTGATGTTTTCTTGCAATTCCACACATACGTCATGCAACGCTGCTGGATGCTCACTTGCGCTTCCACACATACGTCATGCAACGCTGCTGGATGTTCTCTTGCGCTTCCACACATACGTCATGCAACGCTGCTGGATGTTCTCTTGCGCTTCCACATACGCCATGCAACGCTGCTGGATGTTCTTTTGCGCTTCCACACATACGTCATGCTACGCTGCTGGATGTTCTCTTGCACTTCCACACATACGTCATGCTACGCTGCTGGATGTTCTCTTGCGCTTCCACACATACGTCATTCTACGCTGCTGGATGTTCTCTTGCGCTTCCACACATACGTCATGCTACGCTGCTGGATGTTCTCTTGCACTTCCACACATACGTCATGCAACGCTGCTGGATGTTCTCTTGCGCTTCCACACATACGTCATGCTACGCTGCTGGATGTTCTCTTGCACTTCCACACATACGTCATGCTACGCTGCTGGATGTTCTTTTGCGCTTCCACACATACGTCATGCTACGCTGCTGGATGTTCTCTTGCACTTCCACACATACGTCATGCTACGCTGCTGGATGTTCTCTCGCACTTCCACACTTACGTCATGCTACGCTGCTGGATGAATTCTTGCATGTCCACACATACGTCATGCTACGCTGCTGGATGTTCTCTCGCACTTCCACACATACGTCATGCTACGCTGCTGGATGTTCTCTTGCGCTTCCACACATACGTCATGCTACGCTGCTGGATGTTCTCTTGCATTTCCACACATACGTGATGCTACGCTTCTGGATGTTCTCTCATCTTGCACTTCCACACATTATTTCCACACATACGTCATGCAACGCTGCTGGATGTTCTCTTGCACTTCCACACATACGTCATGCTACGGTGCTGGGCGTTCTCTTGCACTTACACACATGCGTCAAAGGCAATGTCCTGAACAGCCTCGGCCAACTTTGTGCTTGAAACCAACAAAAAGAACTTTTCGGCGAAACCCTCGGCAAACAAAACTGGAATTTCGCATTCGTGCTTGTAAAACACTAAATTTTCCACTTTTGAGATCACCCTTCCAAGGGATTTGCACCAGAAGTTTATTCCAGAAAACTAAACATGTGCAAATTACAACAGTTTCGGACATTTCCAGATTTTTGTTTTCAAGTTTGTGGGGTGTATAGGCATGATTTGGAATGGTGTTTACTTCAAACATCAGCAGCAACGTTGCTTAAATTGAGTGGTTGACCGTTCAAAAGGTGTATGTATTGCATTTTAGTAACCCCAAAACATATAGAAATGTAATATCTCATTATTATTTTAATAGGCGTTGACTTTCATATCCTTTTTTTGGGTGCTATAATATGTGTATATGCATATATATATATACTCATAGATTGAAAAACCAATAACGATTGTAGCATGAACTATGCAAGAACCTTTGACTGTGGGGCATGCTCTCACAGCGAGGTGAATCGACCTCTCATGAACTTTTGGAAGAAAAGGGATGCCCAAATGGACCCAAATATCAGGAATATGGATGAATATGGTTTTGATGAGTGATCAAGCAAACATATGCCTCTTGGAACGAGGAGTTGATTTTTGCATATCCTTACAGATAGTGTAGTAACTCCCAACAAGATGCAGAAAAGGTGAACAGTTTACATCAGTTTACGATATATTTACCAGATTAGGGTAGTTTTTCTATCGAGCAGAACCTAACCTACCTGAGTGGTTGAGGCTTTCCTTGTGGCGAAGATGGAAAGAGAACTGGCTGTGATCTTCAACAAGTCTCTTGGCGAAGACAAGCGAGACCACGTCCAAAAAGTTTGGCCAATTCAATGGTGATTTAATGGGCTGATTTAATGGGATTTAATAGCAATTAATTTTGCCGTGACTTAATAGGATTTTACAGTGATTTATGGGGACTTTACGGTGATTCAATGGGATTTTATGGTCAATTTAATTGTGGTGTTAATTTCATGGAATTGTAGCGTGGGATTTTTTGGGGGATTTCACCAGCCAATTTATGGTGGAACATGGAATTATTGGATATATTAATATATAATGTCAACCCTGGATTAATAAACCCCTAGGCTGTTTAATTGGGAGGGTACCATTTATGTACCATATTGTGACTATTTGGAGGGTACCCCCTAATTAATAAACCATGGTTTATTAATCCGGGGTTGACATTAACTACCAGTAACCAACTTCATATGATATTTGGGTTTGGAACCGGAGGATTAACATGGATTTAACCTCCCAAAATGGCAATTTAAATACGCACGACGTATCTGACCAACTCGTTTTGATGTAGGAAACCCATGGCTTTCATGGTCCCCAACGACCATGACCTCTGCCAAGCTAGATACGTTACTAGCCGGTTCTGCAACTGATTCGCGTTAGTAACCATAGCATGATTCACTATGACTACTGAAACTGATTGATGTTGATACACTATGATAATCATAATATGATTCACAATATTAGCCATGACTCACATAAAACATGATTATCCATGATTGCCTCAACTGATTCACCTTGATAGGTTTTGATTAACCATGATTAATCATGAGTAACCATGATAAACAATGATTAACAATGATTCACCATGATTTCTGTAACTCATTGATGTTTCTTAAACATGATTACGCACGACCAATAGACCATGAGTAACCATAAGTAACCATGATTGGCCATGAGTACTGTAACTGGCTAATACTGACAAAGATAACTGGCATGATTCACCATGAACTTCATGAACCATGATGAAATTTCACAATGATTACTGTAACCATGAACAATGAACAATGATTGACAATGCATATATATATATATATATAACAATGTTTTTTTTCACAGTGACTAGTAGACCATGATTATATAAACATGATTTTCACATTTTCAACCATTATTAACCATGATGAACCATCATTTAGCCATTAAATCATCACTAAATCACAGGTTGAAACCATGATTAACCATTACCCTCTGGTAATTTAACATAGCTATTGAACATGGCCATAGAAATAGTTGATTTACCCATTAATAGCATGGTGGATCTTTCCATGGTTATCTAAACGTTTACCAAAGGGTACCCCTCAATCATCCATTTTAACAAAGGGATTTTCCACCACCCCACTATAAATCATCCACTAGAAACCATGTTTGACCATTAAGTATCCCTTATTTATCCCATTAAATCATCACTAAACCATAGGTTGAAACCATGATTAACCAGTAACCATGGACACAACCAGTTGATCAACCTGGCCCAGGCTGAGCTTCGTGGAACACGTCCTGGCTGACAGGTCGGATCATGTCGGGAATCGAGGGAATCTGAAACGCGAAGCGCAGAATTTACAACGGACCGTTGGTCAATCTAAAGAAATGCATGGACATAGACATACACATGGTATATACAGTGTATATTATATAATTATATATACACATTGTCACATATTGTTATTATTTATATAATCCAACTACTATATATATATATTATATAGATGATTTGTATGTAAGACGTGTAATTACAATGTATACAAAGACATACTTAAAACGCATGTTCGAACAACCAGGGATTGAAACTTACCAGGCATCACGTCATCGACAATTGACCACCTTTGTGGAACCCTAAACCCAGCCTCGATTTGTTGGGTAATCAATAATTAGTTGGGTAATCCAATTTCGTGATATATATATATATTATGTATATAATGAGATCAATAGTTTATATGTTAGTTGGGAAGAATTTTTGGGTCTAACATGGTCTTACTATAGATGGTATCAAAGTCAGGTCAGCCAGAGATGTTGGAAAAAAAACTCGTCCAGTTGGAGATCTTCCCAGATATTTCCAGTCGCGGTGTTTGTTGTCCCAGGCTGGACGTGGAGAAGAAGAAGATGCTGGACCTCTGTCGCAAGATGCGCAAGCTCGGGCTGCAGCACATGTGCGACATCAAGGGCTCGGCTTCCATCAAGGCCGACTCCGAGGCGCGGTTGGCCAAGATCGAAATATGGGACCGATAGATGGGACCGATCATCCTGGGAGCTTCTGGAAACAGAACTTTTGGATGAGTTATGTATATAAGTTGTGTATAAGTTGTGTATAAGTTATGTAATGTTAATTAATGTTATGTATCTGTTGTGTTCAAAGTTCAGAAGCCCAGTTGCATGGACCGTGCACCTGGTGGTATTTTTGGCTCAGCTTCAAACAACCTGGAGGAACACGAGTGGAGAAACAGCCTGGGTAATTCATCCAGGTGCTACAGCTCAAAAACAGCGCCTGGACTAATCAAATGAGTCGCCTGAAGGATCTGAAACCATCTGAAACCATCTGAAACCATCCAAGACGAGTCAATTTGATGGTCAGGAATTTTCGACGAATCAACCGACGGACATTTTTAACTGTAGCAGTGTAGAAAGCTTCAACAATCAGAAAAAAAACTCTTCGAAACTTCGCGCGCGGGGTCATGCAGGCGCCGGTGGATGTGGCACTAGTCATCCCGTGGAATGTGGTTAAAGCAATGCCATTTGCACCATCCCCCAGTCATCACCGTCATCACCATATTTTTATAGATAAGTATATAATAGTATATATGTTTACCATTCCCAGTCAGTCGGGTGGTAAAAATGACATTGTTTTAACCACATTAAAGCCCATTATATCCCATTAATTGGTCCACTATACCCATTAGTTGTTCTTATTTTGGATGATGAAAAGTCCAGTGGTACCGGTGGTACCAGTCTTGATCCAGAGCTGGAAATGGACGAGATGAAAACTCAGTGCATGGGGAAGCACGACTCTAGCCATTTAGCCATGGGGAGGAAAGGATCTACTCGGTGTTTCCCAACATTTTAACAGATTTTAACAGATTTGAACAACTTTCAGGAAGAAAGTCAGACATCCGGATGGTCCTCACCCAGCTTTCAGATTCTTTTTGGAATGGAAGGTTATCCGTTGTCAGTCTGAATTCAGCCCTTTTTTATCAGAACGGCCCCTCATGGGGGAGTGATTTTTGCTCTAAAAATGGTCACACATACTGGTCTTTACAGTGTTTTGTGGCACAAGTAGGCTTAAAACCACTATTTTGGAGCAAAAAATGGAGTTCACCCCCAAAGGCTATCATATGCTATCATAAATCACTGGCATCTACAGACTCTTGTGACAGGATTCTAATTTTTTCCTGTGAGGCTGAGGCTAAGAACTACAAACAATCAGCACATCACAGAGATTATTGGCAAATGTTTGGGAAATCCATGGGAAATCCATTGGAAAATCCATTGGAAATGTTGGAAAATCCATGGGAAATTCGTGTTTTTCAGATCATCCACGATGCCAAGGGAAATCCCATGGGGAAATTCATCCCCAGGAGAGTGACGCTATGAATTCCCATAGTCCACATTTACTTCAAAGAAAAACAGAAAACACAATGGTTAATACTGGATGAGTTGATGAAGATGTATAAAATCCAGTATTTTCATCATGAACATGAAAAACAATACACTATCAATTATCTGGCAAGACCCCTGCATTTGCCAGAAAAAAAAAACATTCACATGGTTTCCCTTTCATGTCCTCTAGACTTGTCCTTGAAACCAATCTAATGATGGTCGGCAAAGCATGATTATACTTGGGAGACACAGCCACAAATCAAGTTTTTTTGGTGCTAGTAGCTCAATCTGCTATTATATATACATATCCGTTGAAATAATTCCATTAAATCCATGAAACAATCCCCAGAACATGGTTTTCAAACATATCCATTATATGGGATCTATTGATATTAGCATTAATTACTTTTTTTAAGGGTATCCCCTCCATTTTGAGGCACATCCATCATATCAAGTTGCTTCTTGGTAGTTACTGCTTTGCCATAATTATCCTCATGACAACAAAAATGGCCAAATCACGAATTGCAACCTAAAGAAAAACCTAAAGCATATCAAGTTGATTGGTTAATTCTCGTTTATGTAATGTACCCTCTGGTTATTTAACATAGCCATGGAAGCCATGGCCCTAATCGAAATAGATGGTTGACCTATTAACAAATGGGTGGATCGTTCCATGGCAAACTGTTAGTCATAACCAGATGGTAATCCCATTAAAGAACCATGGTTTTCTGTAGGGGTATCCCCCATTTTGAGAACCCTCCCCTGAAAATTCCGCCAGGCACCGGGAGCCAGTCGCATCGCAAGCATCTTGCGCGCGCAGGTCGCGCGGATTTCCGAGCCATGGTGACTAAAATGAACATATAATACGATAGTATACAGTATATATATATATATATACATATATATATATATAATATGGATTAATATGGGTGTTCTGCTGAGGTGTATCCATAATATACAATTTTTGTTTCCCGGCAGCCGGCCGGCACCGGCCGGTATTGATCTTGGGCTGGTGGTTTACACCAGCTATCCGATCCTGATGGGATCGTGGTACCCATCAAGCTCAGGGTTGATTCCCCAAAATATCATTGGATTACCCTCTGGTAAATTCACAGTTTGCTATTTTCAAATGGCCATAGAAGTTGATTTATTGATTTACCCATTAATAGCATGGTGATTTTTTCTATATCTACCCATGGAAATGTCTATCTTCACCACATTTTCCCATGGGGAAACTCACCATGGATGGGAAACATCCATCGTCTTCGATGGGGGAAATCACCGGAAACCCGGGAGAAAATCCCAGGACGCCTGGCCCGAGCCTCTGACCTCCATTGATGCTCGGTTGGGGGTTTTAGGTGCCCATAGGTGCCCCCAAAAATATGGCAATTTCATATCATTTACCCTCTGGTAATGACTAACATAGCTATTGAACATGATCATTTATAGTTTATTTTCCCATCATAAATGGTGATTTTCCATAGTTATGTTAGTTTACCAGAGGGTAACTATAGGGATACACATAAAAACGATCAACCAACGGTATAGTTCCCCTTGAAAACTGGGGACCCGTAAATCTACTGGTTTAATTGATAGGGATGCAATGGATGGAATGAGGTAGCCAATTTTCAAACAAAGCCATGAAGATTCCACTGCCACTTGATAAAGTGGTAAGATAGAAGAGTAAAACCCAAGCAAAGTAGTGGTCATGCATGTAGTGGTAAATAACTTGTCTAACTACATCCTAGCTGGTTAAATCATATCACATGTTTTGTTTTTTTGATTCCAACTGTTCATTGATCAAGTTCAAAATATCCGCAACCTTTTTTTCGACGTCAACATTGACTGGTGAAATCATGTTCCGTTCAAAAAACATGGTAATTTCATGGTGATTTCATGGGATTTTTTTTTGGGATCTCCAGATTCGTTCAGATGCCACGTAAATCGCCCAGGACTTCGCCCATCGCCTTGCAACGCAGCAACGGCAGCTGGTGGACAAGTGACATGTTGAGATGTTGGGGGAGACGGGACGGTGGTTTATGCTGGTTGGTGGTTTGGAACCATAACTGGCTGGTGGTTTCAAACATTTTTTATTTTCCATAATATATGGGATACTCCTTCCCATTGACTAATATTTTTCAGAGGGGTTGAAACCACCAACCAGATAAGCAACAACCACCAACCAGCATAAACAATTGATGACATTACTCATGATGATGGTTTTCTACAACTACTGTGATAATTCTGGTTGATTGTTTGGAACATTTTGGAACATGAATTTTTTGATTTTCCATATATCGGGAATTTCATCATCCCAACTGACGAACTCATATTTTTCAGAGGGGTAGGTATACCACCAACCAGTATATGGTCTTGAGATGTTTTTTTTTGATGGGTTCAACAAGGGTGAAGGGGTGGGGGACCGAAGCCGGACTGAGGTCACCTATCCCCATCATTCATTGAAAAGTTCCCCCCTGGCAAACGATGAAATCCACGTGGCATGACAGATTCACACAGAGTCCTTCTTGTTTTTGATGGTGATAAAATGTGATAAAGTGATATACTACATAATAAAGTGATATACTACATATCTATACTAATATCTACTGTTTTTTTTTTACCCGTCCCAGCCGCCCAGACAAATCTGGTGTCATAGGCTTAAAAAGATATACCAGCTACAAAGAAACACATCCATTGGATCCATGAAGACCTCCACCTAGGGATGGGTTGAAACCTTGGTAAGGCTATTTTTCGATTCCTGGGGGAAAAGAAGCTGGATGGTTTCCATTAAATAGAAAAATACAACATTAAAATGTGGATAGTTTGGGGGTAGCCCTATTTCAGGAAACCTCCATATGACTATGAAGGGTTCTATTTTCTCTGTCTTTTATCATCAGTTTTAGTTGCAGAATCCGTTCTGTTTCGACTCTCTTACACCGGAAAGGCTTGTGATCAAGCCCCTGTGAATGGCTTGTACATACCCAATATGCCCCAATAGTCCCCAATCAAAACCCTTGCAGCCAGGGTGGTACTTGGTGCGCAGTTCCAGTTATAGGTGGTTAATGGCGGTTATACTCGACCATACTTAGCCAATGTTCACCATTATTTACGGGGGGGATATCGCAACAAACATGGTACCATAATTTTGGAATCCGCCCATACCATAGTTATCTGGTTGGTGGTTTGGAACATGTATTATTTCTCAATATATTGGGAATTTCATCATCCCAACTGACGAACTCATATTTTTCAGAGGGGTAGGTTGAAACCACCAACCAGTTATACACATGCACTCTATGATACTCTATGTTATAACAATGTTAAACTCCCATAGTTCCAGCAATTTTTCTTCCCCCATCCGCTGTAGGTGCGATGCCTTCAGGCTAACGTCTCCCAACGTTGGGGTGGCCCATGGTGGGGGGACAGGCAGGTGCCAATGATGGTTAGCCTTTGGCAAACCAGCTTAGCTATGGGAAATCACCATATTCAATAAGTATAAATGGAGGTTTCTTAGAATGGGGGTTCCCCCAAATCATCCATTTTAAGCGGATTTTCCATTCTACAACATCCATTTTGGGGGACCCCCATTTGTGGAAACCCCTAAATGGGCCATTTGCCAGAGCTATGTTAGTTTACTGGAGGCTGCTATATGCCTTACGAAGCTTGGGGATTTGTTTCAAAAAACATGGCGGGTTCACAATGGCTGACCAAACATAGTTCATCCGGATGGTGTTGCATGACTTATGGAGATTTAACCAACACACATGGGAAGAGAAGCGGGGCATGAGCAACGGTAGTTAAATTGGGAGGAATTGATATCCATTTGGAACCGTGCAAGCAAAACAGGCATGTGTATGTACTGTAAGATTATGTAAGCTATATATATATATACACATGATTTTACACGCACTTATTTGTCCAGAAAGCATTGTTGTTACAGTACTTCAAATGAGTTGGTAAATTCTGACGGTTTCTCAAAAAAGGGGTTCTGGGAAACACCCATTTGGACGTCCGTGGACATGTGTCAAAATGCTGAACCACAGATACTAACCCCTGTTGATTGTTGTTTTTTTTTTGGTGGGCTACATACTAACTGGATCTTACTGGTTTTTCTTGGATTATGATAACCAATCATGGGGATATCCATTTGTTAACCACTATGGGATGGTATGCCCGCGGGGCGATAGTTTCAACGGCTGTTTCTGAAAGCTCTCATTTTGGAAGGCTAAGTGGGCAGTGTCCAAAGACTTTGTGGCCTGGAAAGGTAATACAGTAATAATATATATATATATATACATATTATATATATATATGTATTATATATATATGTATACCCTCTGGTTATTTAACGTTGCTATGGAGAATCCACCATTTTCAACGGGTAATTCCCATCATTCCAATAATATCGATGGCCCATGGCGCCCATGGCTTCCATATATGTTAAAAAACTAGAGGGTAATTATATGTACTATGTGTATACACATACACTACTGGTTGGTGGTTTGGAACATGAATTTTATTTTCCCCAAGAATTGGGATGATGATCCAATCTGACTTTCACTCCATCATTTTTCAGGGGGGTAGGTATACCATGGCCCAATGGGTGGGAACCTCGATGGGAAGTCCTCGCTTCCAGCGCGGCTTTTCCAGCCAGCCCTGAGACATACAAAAAGTCTCGGTGGTCTCCGTCCATGCGCATGATAGCACACAATTTTAAGCCCAAACATATCAAAACATCCAAAGGTGTTTTTTTTACCAGAGACGTACGGAATAGATTTTGCAGCTATGGAAAATCCAGGGTTTTCCCAGGAGCGTGGCGGATTTGCCGGATCTATGTTGATTTACCCGGGGGCCTTGTGTGTTTTGAATACTGCCAGCCAAACAGTTCGAACAGATCCACCTGGGGAGAAGTCAACATTCCGACCTGCAAATTTCACATAGTTTCACCACTTCATCTGAGTGGTTGACTCGTCTGTCACAATGTCGGCCTCCAAGCTGCGCTTGCCGACCTACTCTTCCCTGCTGCAGCCCAACGACAGCGAGGATGGTATTGGACGGGGGGGGTTCTCCAGAAATGGGCAATTATGCAGAAATGGGGTACTAAAATCCAGTGGTGCACTTTGGTGCAATGCTCGAAATCTATCTAAAGCTGCTTTTCATGTTCATCGATTTTTGATCATTTCGGAGTATGGGTATATCACATCACCATCCATGATTATTCACCCATTATTTCAAAAAAGGATGTGTTTCTAATATTCAGATAACATATTATTTATCCTACACAAATATTTCCAAACATACAGAGCCACCCTTAAATGGGGTTATGACCATGAAATACCCTCTGGTGAACTAACATAGCTATTGAAAATCACCATTTTTAATGGGTAAATCCACTATAAATGGCCATTTTCAATAGCTATGTTAAGTTTACCAGAGGGTAGTCGGCGAGGGCACCTCGCTAGGATGTGAACAGTCCGATGAGCCCGACGAATCAACAGCTGGGCGACGAAACGAACCAACGCTGCGACGATTATCGGTGTCAGTGTGGCTGGGCGACGGAACAAGAAAGGAACTTCAACGGATCGATCTGGCCCCACTTGGGATCCGTGGTTTATAATCCAATATAATCTATATAAGTCCATAATTTATATATTATATAAATATGATCCCATGTATATATTCCATGTATAACTGGGGGATACTGGGGGTATAAGCTTAATTTACTAAGTGGGATGCACCCCCCAGAAAGGAGGTGTGGAGGTAGATTTCGGGAATACCTAAGAAATACCGTATCACCATGATGGGATATGAATGGCACCTTAATGGGGAGATACTGGGTGGCCTTCATCTCATGGGTAAATCTATGCATAGTTGTCGAAATCAAACTTTTGAATCGTTTGATCCGTTCTAATTCTAATATGTTCGGATGTATTATATAGCTCCTGGGATATTTTTGCGAGATTTGGTATGTGGTCAGCTCAGAAAGTGCAATTCTGTTTGTGACCAAAATGATGAAAACCCCAAAAGAACATGGATTGTTTTCGGATCCTGAAATGGTGAGTTAAGCGGTATGACTTTTGTGGGTCATTGACGGCAATGTCAACCTAGTATGAACACACAACGTGGCTAACTAATTAGGAATATTTGGATATATTTGGGGGATCCCTGATCCCTGCAAAAGTGATCCAAATTGCTGGAAAAGGAAAAAGTGGAACATCTTCAATCTCATATGCTCCATCTATGATATCTATGGAACTCTTGCTCTCATTCACCAACATTATTCCCCAACATGATCCGAATATTTGTAGGTAAATATTCCATACAGATTGAGCATATGTGCCATGGTCAAAACATGATTAACATGATTTATATTTCTCCATAGAAGGGGATGGTCATCAATCCACCAATTCAATATAATTCGGTATGTTTGGATTCCCAACAACGGTGCGGTGACAGTAAGCTATATAATATAATGGGGTAAACCCAATGCTAATAAACCATTTCCCAAATCAGCATTTTTGTGGGTGGTATACATATATATATATATACATATTAATCTTAATGTCACTATATATATATATATATACATATACATTAATATATGTATATTATATATATATATACATATGGTGGTATTAATCATCCCCAAATGGCAGGTTTATGGGATTGGATATACCAAAACACTAGCTATTTTTAGAGACAATAACCCATATGATTTATAAAACACTGTTATACATCCCAATAAAGTATTGTGGATAGAAGAATATTTTGCACCAGTTGGTAGATGGTAAGCATCCCATCATAATTACATTACCTAATAGTTACCACCCACAGTATCAACTCACCACATCATCAACCATATCAACCGTACGATACATGGTTCATGACAAGTCATGATGTTCAACCGTTCAACCCCAATGCGATCAGACTCCAAGCTTCATAAAACAATGTAAAAAAACATCTATTGGTCCATTATCCATCCCAATAAAACCACTAAAACTATCTTTTAAGCATTTTAACCACTAAAACAACAAAAACATGTTCACCAGCCAAGGCATGGAACACCTTCACACCTGGCACCAGTTCCCTGGCATGCTTCGTTCGCTCAAGACCGGAGCTGGGGAAACCTGGGTATTACCAGTGGTAGCTATGATTCGGTGGTTTTCACGATTTATGGTGATTTTTGCTGATTTTCATGGGGTTTTCATGGGGATTTCACAGGAGTTAATGTGGTTTTATGGGAATTGATTGTGAATTAATTGGATGTAACTCACCAGCTTGATATGTTAGTTGGGTAAGTGTGGAAATGGATGGAAATGGGAGATATAGTTATTGAACCCCCAATCGATGGCAATTTTCAATACGGGACAATACGGGAACAGAATGGGGTAGCAAATTTTCACAGATTATTAGCGATGATCCCCTGAAAAAGAGCCCTTGTTGCTGATATGTTCTCATTTGAGCCATCCAGAACCTCCCAAAGAATACGTCAAGTTCTCTGAGTTCGCCCCCAAAAAAGTATGTAACTACCAGCCTTCGGGCCCAACCACATGAGCGTGTTTGAAAATAGCAGATGCCCATGGAAAGCCGTGAACATGTATAGGAACATCTGAGGATAACTTACTGTATCTGACGATGAGATTTTGGTGATGTTATTTTCAGAGAACATTTAACATATCACTATGTTTGCAGGATTTTACTTCTCTATCCCTTCGCAGGATTTTACTTCTTTATCCCTTTGAGTATTGTTCTATCTGAAAGAATAATCTATTGATGTCTTTTGGATATCATAATTGGTGGGATTTGGGATATTGTATTATATAATATTATATACTGTATGCCGCAGCCATATTTCAGAATTCTATCTTGGGGGTTGCTACAAATACTTTATATCAGCATCATGCATTTCCCCATATCCAACATTATATCCGTGTCACATGATTGGTTTTCCGTCAGTTGTATCTGTAGTTCATCCTGTCCCAGAATTGGTTAAGGAAGACAAACACATGTAAGACACATCTTTATCAATCTATAGCAAGCCCCAACAGATAAACAAATCAGATCCATTTCTAAAGTAAAGGAAACAAACAAACTTTCTATCTTGCTGGTCTATGTAACTACAATCATTGTAGATGTCGATTTCTCATCAACCACAAATTTCTCCAAATTCTATCATGTTCATTCACTTTCCATATATCACCATTAATCCCCGGCCATTCAATGACCGTATCATTCCCATGATAAAACATAATAACTATATATATAATATATATAATATATATAATATATATATAATATATATATATAATATATATATATAATATATATATAATATATAATATATATAATATATATAATATATATAATATATATAATATAATATATATATACATGTGATTTCCATGATCCCCGTTATAAATCCCATGATATATCCTCGTGTATACCAGGATAGTAGGTTATATATCCAATCATTGCAATAGGTCGTATATCCCATTCTACAATAGGTTTTTATCCCATTATAGGTTATATATCCAATTGTATCTCCATAATATCCCCTGAATATTCTCATAATTTGTCCGTTGTAGTAAATATTCCTCGCATGATTGGGATAATATACATGTTTTGTTACTGTAGTATTCCCGTTATCAATTTAATCGCCGTAATTGTAATGATATTACAATCATATACCATTATAGTAGGTTATATGTATATATTATATATCCCATTATATCTCATTATATACCATTATTATATATATACATGTATATGTATCCGATCATAGGTTACTGTATATATACGTATATATATATATACATATTCCAGTGTAGGTATATATATATATATATTCTACTATAGCTTTTGTATCTCATGAAATCCACATCATATTCCCATATTAAAATCTCCCAAGTCTACGAGGTGGTGCCCCCCCAACTTCGCTAACTAGGGCAATGGAAAAGTCGGACAATCCATCATTTCATAGAGGAATTTCCATTCAAAAAACACAATTTATGGGGAGTTTCCCAGCCACGTTTGATGGCAATGAAGGGTAACTCTCCCAAATCTATGAATTCTGTAATTACTACTTATATCCCTATGGATACCCTCTGGTAAACGTTTACATAACTGATGGGAAAATCACCATTTTTCATTGGTAAATCAACGATTTCTATGGGCAATTTTCAATAGCAAACTGTTAGTTTACTGGAGGGTATTTAATGATTGTAAATAATCCACATAATTGTAATATTTACATCCCATGATATCCATATTCCCCAGAGAACAACGGGCGATTCTATCGCAAAGCCACCAGATCCCATTAAATCCCACGAAATTGGACATAGATCCCATTAAATTAGCAATTAAATCCCATTAACCCCCATGAAATCACGCTAAAATTCTGAAAAATCACCACAACAACATATAAGTTCATATAAGAACTTCATTGAATCACCATTTCATCACTACTAAACCATGCGATTTCCCGGCATTTCTCCCAGCTCTCCAGGGGCCATGGACCCTTGCTGGACGACCTGGCGTCGTTGATCGCCTCTTCGAGGGATCGGGTCTTCTGCCACGCGCGCATCAGCGGCTCGGAGTTCACTCAGGGCGCTAAACGGTGGGGATTTGGGGATGGGTCAAAACCTTATACCCCTGGTGAACCCCAAAATAGCTGGTAAATGGATGTTCATCCCACTAAAAATGGTATGTATAGGCTGTATAGGTATTGATCCATAGCCATTTCACTCACCGAAAATGGGATCACATGGGATAAAATGAATGTTGCTATTATCCCCATTAGTTACCCCATTTTAGTTAATCAATCCCCATTAGTTATCCCATTTTTCATTAGTGAAAATGGGATCATCCAATGAAAAATGGGATAACTATCATCGGATAACAAACTAAAATGGGATAAAATTGGGGATTTAAGCAACCAGATTTTGACATTTCCATATCAAGATATCCAAACTATGTGATTTAACCAATAGATCACTAATTTAATGACCCTGCCAGATAGGGGTTGGAAGATTAGTTTCCATTATTGTTTTTTTTTTCGATGCAACTAACCAACTAAAATGGGATAACTAATGGGATAAATCCCCAATGATAATCCATTTTGTGGGGATTTAAAAGCAATGAACTAATGAACTAAAACAAGATTTAAACCAAAACCCGGATTTAGATTTGTTGGTTAGCGGGGAATTGAATGCGGTCGCGATATCACTCACCAACAAGATATCTTGATCCATGGAGCGGAGCTGGAAAGAATGGGAATCGAAACCTAGAATTTACAGCATAGGAGTATTACCATAACGTTGTGAATCATAAAAGAACGGTAATTGACACATATTGTACCAATTTGAATCATACTAAGGTTTCAGACGTTTCAACATAAACTGGTTGGTGCTTTGGAACATCTTTTATTTTCCGTACTATATGGGATGTCATCATCCCAACTGTTACTCACTCCATCATTTATATCATTTTTCAGAGGGGTAGGTCAACCACCAACCAGAAATGTATATATATCCCATCATATAACCATATATAACCACTATTATTGGCATTATAACCACCATTACTGGTATATAATCCCATCCCATTAAAAAGATGATTATCCCATCCCATTACAAACTGGGGGAGCCCAGAAATGATGCCAAAAAAAGCTGCCTGCGCCAGGCATCCTTCAGGTTGAACCAAAGACCGGGATGTTTCAGGTGATCTCGGCTGTGGAGCCCCAAATCAGACCCTGATGGCTTAATGTACAGGGACTTATATACTGTATATAATATATAATATATAATATATAATATATAATATATAATATATAATATATAATATATAATATATAATATAATATAATATATAATAAATATTATATATAATATAATATATAATATAATATAATATGATATAACATAACATAATAATATATAATATATAATATATAATATATAATATATAATACACAATACATAATACATAATATATAATATATAATATATAATGTAATATAAGATATTATAATATAATATAATGTAATATAATATAATATAATATATAAAATATAATGTAATATAATATAATATAATATAGTATAATATAATTATAATATAATATATAATATAATATATAATATCATATAATATATAATATAATATAATATGATATAACATAGCATAATAATATATAATATATAATATATAATATATAATATAAAATATTTTTAATATAATATATAATATATAATACATAATGCATATTATATAATATAATATATTATAATATAATATAATATAATTATAATATAATATAATTATAATATAATATAATATAATTATGATATAATATATAATATAATATATAATATAAGATAATATAATATAATATGATATAACATAACATAATAATATATAATATATAATATTTAATATATAATATATAATATATAATATATAATACACAATATATAATATATAGTATATAATACATAATATTTAATATATAATATATAATGTATAATATATAATATATAATATAATATAATATATTATAATATAATATAATATAATATATAAAGTAATTTAATGTAATATAATATAATATAATATGATATAAAATAACGTAATCATATATAATATATAATATAAAATATACATATACATAATATAATATAATATATATAAAATAATATATATAATATATAATATATACTATATAATATACAATATATGTATACATATATATATACAGATACTGTACTACTGACTTTATTGAGGATTATGATCACCCCATAGGATTGGGAAAACATTACCAACTAGAATAATGATATGGGATAGGGGTATTGTGAATGGCTTACATTTCCATTGTTTTGCTCTTTTTGCTGCTCCCAGACTTGGGTGTGCAGCTCCACGTTGTTTTTTTTTGTCTAGCCATTTTATGAATTTTTATGCCAAGGCAGTTGTTCAACCAAACGACTTCGACAGGGTGAAAATCGAAAAATGGCCGGCAACTTACTTTACTTAGACGAATTACTAATTCAAAAGTGTAAATTCAGAGGTCGTTTTAAAGTGTCAATTCTTTGCTTAAACAAGCATTCCCCGAAGGGTTCATGCCAGCTTGACGAATCCAGCATGAATCACACACTTGCTCAGAAACATCTTTGCGAATTCTGATGTGGAATGCATCTTACGTGCAAAAACACTTCAATTAAACCTGACAGGAGTGGTTGGATGACCAGAAGTGAGAAACTGTGCAAAGGAAATCTTTCTATGTCCTTGCTAGATGATTCAAATCGTTCTGATGCAGCTCATTCCAACTAAACCAAATCGTGGTCTTCCTAACGGCTTGGTGGTTTTTGGGTTAGCCACGTCCCATCACGAGGAAATAAAACTGATGCAGGTACGTCCAGCTGGCCAAGCTGGATATCCCATTTCACTGGTAGCTTCATTGGACGCGTTCCCAGTGAAATGCTGTGTCCCCCTGCTGGAAGTTTCAATCCATTGTGCAAAACATAAAAAATCATAAAACAACGGTTAGAAGTTTTACATCTCTTCAGATGTTTCACACACACACATCCCTTTCACATGCAGCACTTTCACACAATTCTTTCACATGCAACTTCGTCAACTCTTGCACACAAGTCTTTCACACACACAAAACACCTTCACATATAACTCTTTAAAGCAATCGATCCTCCACCGTCTCCTTTGTCTTTCCTGCTTTCCCAGTTTCACGTCAACCCCTGTTTGTAGTTATTTGAAGAAATTGAATTGTGGGGTCTTCCGGTTCTTTCATTTGTGTAGCGGATATCTGATAATTTGGTGCGACCTCTTTCCCAATTTTACGGGTCAAACTGGAGTTTGGCCCTGAATTTAGTGCCCTGGGCGCCCTCCATGCGGTAGTGGCTTATCCAGCAGTGGATGGTTGGCAACAGTTGGATGAGACTTATTATCTACCAATGTGAACACAATGTCTTGCAGCACACTCTTGCGCCGATTGTTTGTGACATTTTCCCACTTTCAGGAATACATTTGGACGACAATTGCTGAAACATATGGCATTGGACATGATTGAACTGAAACCCAACAGCATGAGTTGAGGTGGGGTGCGTGGTTTGAGACCCTGCGCATCCGACACTACACGCACAATCCTGTCTTGTGACACATGTAGATAACAGTTTTTCCACATAAGGACATAAGGAATGTAAGTCTTGGTTGGAGGGTTAAGTTTGGATGTCGAAAAAATGAGATGCGCTGCGCAATGAGACGGGCAAGAGGGATACCCCTGTTTAAAAATAATAGATATCATGAAAAATAAGGTTCGGTCACGTCGCTCTCCTCTATGTTTGACTTTTATTTTTTTCAAGGTCCATTTTTTAGTTTGGAATGTCCATCTGAATTGTTACGCGGTGGAAATCAGAATTTACAGACGCTGGCGTTTTTGCTCCAGTTCGATATTGAAAGAATCATTCATTGAAGGATTGCGCCATTTCCTCGACCATGCTCAGCTGACTGTGACGTTTCAGGCCCTTCAATTGCCCAAAATGACTTGCATTTGGGAATTGATGTATGATGTATTGAGATTTGGGCCGAAAAACGTTTGCATTTATTTGCTCATGATGATCATGATGTGGGGCGGGGATGTGGAGTGCCTGGCTCTGTTTGCATCGGCAGACTGTGACTACGACCACACGTGGATGTTACAAAGCCATGCCGTGCGTGTCAGTGAGGAATCTTTTTCGATACAAACATGTTTTTGCATTGTTTTTGAATAATAATTTGTGTTGACGTTTGTTTTAAATTTTGGCATGGGTTGGTTTTTCAGCATGTTTGGTCACGGCTGTGTCACTGTGTCATCACTACTGTACTGGCATCCGGTTTTGTATTACCGAGGACCTTGCCACATCAGATTCACAGACAATCGCTATTTTAATGGCAGGGACTGTGGCAAGATATCACCTGGATTCCACAGCTGAACATTTGATTGCACCTCTAGGCAAAGCAGGTTGGAAGGTAGATTATTTTTACTCCTTGTGCGATGGCAACCTTGGTGACAACGCCACATGGAAGAAGAAGGCAGCAAGATTTGAACCAGATCCTACTTGGTCGGAGGTCAAACGACAAGATATTGATGCCACCATAGCTCAAAAACTCAAGACGTTTGGTGCAGATGTTGGGTCTTCGAAGGTGTTCAACCACTACGACACCAGCCCGGACGATCTGTCATTCATCAGTGGAAACGATTCGGTTGCCCCACTGTGGAGTGGGAAAAAACGTGGGTCAATTGCTCGTCGCAATTTTGTCCACGTGCACAAAGAAATCAACATGTTGTGGCAACAAGTTGAGATACAGGAAAAGAAGAAAGGCGCAGGATTTCAGTATTCGTACGTCATGTTCATTCGCGATGATGCTTACTGGTTGAAGGACTTCGATTTGGATTTGATGTTGCAAATCACTGGAGGGCGTCATCATTCAGCCGGAGGCCAAGTGTTTTCCTTGGACTGCGAGCCCGCCTCTATGAGACTGGATGTTCATCCTGGACTTGTTGATTACCTGTTCCTTGCTGATCGCACAGCTGCAACTATTTTTGGCAATCTTTACAAGTACCTCATTCGGCCCGGTGATTTTGGGACTGCTTGGGTCGACCATTTGATCCGTACGAGGCCCTACAACGGTGAAACGTTCTACCGGCAGCTGACCAACTTCACCGGCACCGACGTCACGGAAGTGGCCGCGGGGCTGATCCCAATGCAACGAGTCGGCCGTGTGGGCGGCCGTCTCTGCCTCCACAAGACCTGCGATTCGAAATTGACCAACGAAGGAAAGATCGTGGTGCCATATCTGCACCCGGAGTTGCCGAAATGCTAAGCTGCTAAGACATTGGAACAAGATGGAACAACTCGAATTGTAGAAATTGACCAAATCGACTTGCAGAAAAAAAAACTTGCATTGCAGCTTCCATTGCAGCTTTATATTCTCTTGCAGGTAGCATTCCACTCTCCACTCATGTGCAAACGCACAAATCTAGAAGTGTGTGTTTTAGACGCTTTTGGATCTAGCCATTTTATAAATCTAGACCCTAAAATGGCCAATGTTGATAAATCTTCGTCAAAATAAGTATGGATTTTATCTGACGAACCCATTCTATAGCATCTATAGCCATCCCCCAAAAAATGTCGAAACGTGTGCCAGGAGGATAGTTCGATTCTATGTCATACATATTTCATCATAGTTCATCATTACTTTTGGATACTTTTGGAGGTTGCTACGACAAATTCAACATGGCCATGGAACATCAGCCCTTTTCCAGACGGTCAATTTTCAACAAACAAAGCTGTCTCGGCAGGTGCGCATGGTGTGCCAATGGGCCTTCCGCACCTTTTCCCCGAAGAACGACACGGAGATCAGCTATCGCGGCGTGCCTGGCATTCGCGTGCCAGGTGAATTGGGACCATGGAAAGACCATAAAATAGAATGGACCTGCCACAGAGACAAGTTAATGATATATGTTAAATATTGTTCAATCATGGGATATGTATATATATATATGTATATGTATATGTATATACACATGCAGATATCATATCATATGATATTTTAATAATATATATATATATTATTATATTTGGGATAACCATATCAATATAGTTGCTGGGAAGAATCATGTTGATACTTGTATATTATATGTTAGTGGAATACCATGTGTTTAAAGAAGGTAAACATGGGTTGGTTCTAAAATGGTTTCCCTACTATGGGGAACATGATAACTACATAATTTATGGGGCATTATGATAACCCAAGCCCGGAAACCTTAGAACTGCCACAAAGAATCCAGTTTCAAATTATATAGTTACTTTCCAGGCTATGCAGGATGTCCTTTACGACCGCTGTTTAGCATATATTGTTTAGATCATGTTCTCCACGTGTAACTTCTTAAGGTCATTGGTTGCTGGCCGACAACACCATCATTGATGCTCTATGGAATCACTGCAACATGACTTTTTTTTGACCATGATGTGTCACTAGTCACTTGACAGTTCTATTTTTCACAATCTTCTTTATCTTGCTCAACATAGCTATGGAACATGTCCCAATTATAAATGATTTGCCTAGAAAGACTCTTTTTTTGCCATAGCAAACTATCATATAAATTATCAGTAGGTAAAAGTGCGAGCACCGACTGTCATCCAAAATGCCGCAGGCATCGAAGTCGATGTGCTCGAGAGCCGGGTCTGGAAGGATCGTTTTTTTTTTTGGGTCCCAGTTTTCACCAGGGCTTCTGGCGAATGGATTTCGGATTGGCGACCAACTATCAATATGCATGGTCTTAATAAGTAACCTCTGGTTATTTAACATAGCAATGGGATTTCCATTTTTTAATAGGTAAACCATCTATAAATGGACCATGTTCCATGGCTATGTTAAATAACCAGAGGGTAATATAAAACTAATTAGTTAATATTTATACATCTCTTACATAGTATGAAATATAAGTCTATCAGATGGAGAAATATGTGCAGAAAGTCCACCACTACTTTCATTGTCAGATTTTAGCCACAGATCAATTAGCCATCAGTAAATTATATTAACCACTATAAACCACTATAAACCACTATAAACCACTATATCAGCCACAGATACTGTTCGTTCCTTTCATTGTTTAGCCACTGTTAAGGGATCCATGGACATTCGACAGACAGAGGACTTGGAGTCCACGAAGAACAACGAGAGCTGCGCGCAATGCGGCTCTCCCAACTCGACGCCCGATCGGCTTTTAAGGGCCGATCGATGAAAACTTACCCTCTGGTAAACGTTAACAAAAAACTATGGAAAATCACCATTTTTAATGGGAAAATAACCACTATTTCGACTGGGCCATTTTCAATAGCTATGTAACAAATTACCAGAGGGTAACTGGTTGGATGTTGTGTGGATAGAAATGGACATGGTATCTGTTATTGTTAATATATGGTTTAATATACGTATGTATAATTGTGTGTATATATTATATATATATATACAACATACATTTAATTGATGTTTTTATACATTTAACTTGATGGAAGCTGATTCGATTCTAGTTAGATGTTGGGATGGATCAAAACGAGTCACAAGCTATGACATGAAGCCGGATGACCATTCAGCTATACAAGTACCAACTATTTTGCTGTGAAGAATGGGGTACCCGGGTTTCCACCCTAATGCTCAAATCAGGTAAAGAAATGAGTTGAATTTGGTTTCAGTCATTCAACATGTGAAGACGAGTCTTACCCAACAGTTGGGGAAATTTCTTTGGTCGGAATCGGAACCGTGGGTGAGGTCTGGGAAGCTAGGGTTAGTAGGTAGGCGCAACAGAAAACCACGGAGAATCTATGGACCAAGCCACTTGCAAAACATATAAGTGTTGTGATATGAGCCAGTCATGTCACATCAGTTGGTGAGTGAAATCATGTAAAATCCTATGGTGGCTATTTGGACATTCCATGATATTCCTCTTGAAATACCAACATGACCATATTATCACTCCGTCAGTTTGAAATTGGCTGTGCTGGCTTAAGCTGATTGGATAGCGATGTGTTGGAACCAGAATTTCATGACACTGGGATTTCGATCTATGAAGCCAAGATGATTTACCCTCTGGTAACCAACATTTATAGCCTTATATAGCTGGTTTAGCTATAAACAATGGTCAATGTCCATAGCTATGTTAGTTTACCGTCCATGGCATTCCGAGTCCATGACTTACGAGACCATCGAGGCCATGGAGAGCATCGTATTCTCCAATGATCCAACGAGGATTTTGGAGACCAACGATGGTTGTCATATATCACCTTATATAAAATTATATATCCATAAAACCATATTGATTGGGATATATATATATATATATGCAATTGGAAACACCTATTTGCAGACCCAAATATATCATATCCAGTTGAAAAAATCTGGTGCATCCCAAAAGTATCAAGAAATCCCAGGGCTAACTGACTGGGGTAACTTGGAACGAAACCATTTTTCTCCAAGGACCAGGAATAGCATCTTCTGGAGAGGTACCTCTATCTTCGTCTTGCACCTTGGTTTTTTAGGGGGTCTGACAAGTGAAATTTGATGGTCGAAGTTTGTGATCACCTAGATTTGGGCTGCGCCATTGGGTTTCCCTGAATTACATGAGCAACAACGTGGATGATAAGTTGGGGCCCCTCATGATGTGAACAGAAACCAGCATGTTTCATCTTTGAACCGAGATTCCTCTCCTAAAATCAGCACTTCCTAACCTGAGGCGCGGCTACAAGCGCTACTGGGTGCGAGATTTTCCCTTTGATCGTCATGTCATTAGCTTGTGCCTCGGGCAGCATTTTGAGATATGTTGATTAATAGTAATTTAATATATTATATTAAATATTTTAGTATATTTTAATATGGTATATGTTATATTTTGATGGTTTGCAATGCAAGAGGAACTTTGAGTCAGTTGCTCCTTAGGTTTGAGGAGGTTTTGCTTAGATATATATATATACATATATATATAATTGTTCACATTTTATAAAACTTATAGAGTCGGTTATTCAACCACCTTTTATGGGATACCAATTGACATCAATAGACTTGCACTTGCACTATATATATATATGTATTGAGATTAACTGATAAGGGGTCATACTACCAAGGAGTGTTGGATCGTGAAAGTAATGTTCAAACAGTCGCAACATGTTGGACTTTTTCGTGTAAAACACCAGGATGATCATTTCAAATGCTTGCTATCGTGACAGTGATGATAGCTTATTGTTCCAATGCAGTTATAGTTCATGCTTGATTAGTAATCACTTTTTCCAATTAGATTTGCCATTTCGAGGTATCCCCCATGTATCCCTCATTTTTGAGATAAACTCAGAGGTCTCGAGATATCATATCGGATATTTCTCCCATTATCACTTCATTATCTCCCATTATCTCACCATATTTCGCTATTTTAACACCCATTAAACATCATTAGACTATATCCTAGTACATCCAATAAAAAAATCCCATAGTTTGTTGGCCACTATATATTCTATTAAACCACTATTAAACCATTATATTACCATATATTACATCATTAAACCATTATTCTATTCCATGATCTCCTCATGTTCTGTCGAAAAAACATATCCCCAAAAACATCTTGCGCGCTGCATATCTCCCAGGCATCAGATGGACTTTGTTTGGCGGCCGAGCAAAGACGAGGCGTAACCCACCGCTGATGTACCCCCTGGTGAACTAACATAGCAATGGAACATGGCCATAGAAATAGTGGATTTTCCCATCAAAAATGGTGATTTTCCATTGCTATGTTAGTTCACCAGAGGGTAATGGTATTTTTGGATATTTTTGGGAAAATATCCATGTGCGTCGAATAGATTCATCCGACTTTGGAATATTCCAACTGCTAATGTTTCCAGAATATTCTAAGTGGGGCTGTGTAATATTCAAACCGCCTTGGTTAAAATCACTAAAACGGATTAAAACAGACTAAATGGGCAATGGCTTCCGTAGCCAACTGTGAGCTTACCGGAGGGTAATTACTCGCATTATCCTCAGCGAAATGCTTAAAAGATGGCGTCTATTTATGAGAAAATACATGCTGATGAGCAATGATAAACATTGACAAGCCATGTTTTTTTGAAGTATTTACCATGTTTTCAGGCAAACCCATATATAGCATAAGCATATGAATCTGATGTGATTTCAAGTACGTTTAATTTATGGTCATATTCTATCGATAGGTTCATGGTGGTTTCTTGGGATCCGGTATTGACAATTTGGGATAAATCACCCAAGAAGAGTTTACCTTTTCGATCTGGATCTTGGGGTAGGGGAACCCTACAACGTTTCAAGATAGATACTTTGAATTCCATTCTTGTTTGGAAGGACGAGCCCACCCAAACTATGACTTCTCTTTTTGATGGCTAAAAGCCTTTCATGAACCGTTCAAAATGTAGACATGTCTGGAATTGGATGAGCCCTGTGTGCCAGGCCACGTTCTACGACACGATGTGCCCTGGCTTGAGATTCACTTGGGGTTCATGTGGCTGTGTGGATCTCCCATCTTTTGATGTAATACGCATGTGGAACAGTAACGTACTGGCACGACCACGGTTATATAGAGAAGGTGTGTGGAACACACTGTGCATCTTTTGGGAGGGACACTGAATGATATATTGTGTATAGAGTGTTTCAAACGGCTCTGAAAATGGCGTACCTACAATTCCAGCAGATGATCATCATGGTCCCCTTTGAATTGTCAATCTTTTGGGTTATCCTCCACCTTTGAAACAAATTCAGTCTCCAGAGAACCTAGTGGTTATATATCATCATGTATATATATATATATATTATACATATATGATATACATGATTATACATGATGATATCCCATTTCCCATATTTTCTTGGCCTATATATATCCTCATCACGTCTTGGGTACAGCCCATCTTTGGACCGAAGCCATCCAAAACTGCCCCATGCCCTAGGAAAGTGGTACTGTCGCTCGGCGCACGGGGGTAAACACGTGTTTTTATTTCATGGAACATCCCAGCTATAAATGGGTGATTTGGGGGTACCCCTATCTTAGGAAACCCACATTTTCTCTTAGGATTTTAAGATTGGTCAATTCGGGAAACTATTGATACGTTACATGATAGGATTTTTGTTCATGGCCCCTCGAAGCAAAGTCAAGATTTGGTATGTTTTTGTCTCAAGCCATCCACGTTTAGGGGCCAATTGTTTCTATTTTGACCAATAATGTAGCCTATAACATGTGATTGATGTCCCTCTTGATGTTCATTTGGTTCATTCTTTTCTCAAGTAGCGGGTTGTACTTGGGGGGTGTAGTTCCAGTTATAGGTGGATACCTATCCATAAGTTACACATACACCATAGTTAGAGGATGTTAGAGGGCTATTTCCCAACTTACAGAGGTTTTTGCACCATGGTCCCATTGAGAACCCCAAGTGCACCCCCAAGTACACCACAAAAAAGATGCGCCAAGATGATGGCGCCAAGATGATGCCATGTAACTGGATACTGGGAATAGTTTCCGTTGCTGTGGAAAAGCACCAATCTGAATACCGGGATTTATCATCTACAAATGGGTCTAAACTTTTCCATGCCTCTATTGATGTGATTTTTGAGAATTCCAAATTCCAAGTCATGAGATTATTAGTGCAGAAAGACTTTGGAGATCTCCCAAAAAACCATCCCGAGTTTTCACCAGGTGACTAGTGATCAACCTACCTTGTTTATTGGGAATGCTTATATTACCCTCTGGTTATGACTAACATAGCCATGGGAAATGGCCCATTTATAGATGGTTTACCTATTAAAAATGGTGATTTTCCATGGCTATGTTAAATAACCAGATGGTATAATATATTATGAACCATAAAAATCATTACTGGGATACCTATAAAACAACCAGTTTGGTCGAAGGGGATATTTTTGTACTCCTCATGATCTCTAGAAACACGACACTGGGGAATAATAGATAGGATCCATTCATTTAAGGTCCCATATGCAGTTTTTACGCTTTCAAGAGTATACATGGGGGGAATGAGATTCTATTCTGAAGTCGACCTTGCCAGGGCCCTTCGCTCTCTTGGCATTCGGGCCGCAAATCTGTGAGTCTTTTTGGGTTGCGGTACTTAAAAGCCGCTACTTGGGGCAGAAAATACCCCCAGGTATGGCTCTTGGTTTATCCCTAAACCATGAATCGACAAAAGCATAGACCATCCCTGGGGTGAAGCAGTTGTGGCACTTTTCTGAGGCTTAAAGTTGAGACGACCTCAGTCTTGTCGGATGCTTGGCTCAAGTTCCCCCCGCGCCTGGGATAACCAGAGCTGTCCCAGGTTGGCCAGAAAAAGCCCGAACCGCTGTGAGCTATATACTTGTTGCAGAGCTTCGATTGGGGCATTCATCTAATCAAGATCTATTGGGCAAGGTGTTTGCCGATTTTGCCATTTTTCTCTTTTGCCTTTCCAAAAACTGACCGGTGAGTAATCCGTTGACTGCAAACTCTCCAGTGAAGCACGTAGAGCGCTGCATTTAGCCTCCTGGAATAGACCCGAAATCGGATGTTGGGCGCATAACGTGCGGGGGGCCTTTCCTCATTGCCGTGTTCCTTCGCTAATCAATTAGTCAGTAGTTGTTTTAAACCTAATTCTGCTTGGCATCTACTTTTTTTGTTTGCTCTTCAAGTCGTACTGAAGCCAGATGAAGCTGCGTGGAAATGTGAAAAGCCTGGTAGCACATATGGTATACACAATTATTATCAATAATACATACATGGAGGTTTCCAATCCATGGGGGTACCCCGAAATCATCCATTTTGACAGGATATCCCAATATAAATCATCCAGCTATTGGGGTACACCCATTTATGGAAACCCATCCCCACTGTAGCTCGGTAGCTCAAGGATTGGACTCCCAACACCGCTGTGGTCTCCGTAGACGACGGCGAGGTGCATCCAGCAGTACTGGGCAGTCCACCATTTAGTTCGATGATTTTCCCATGAAAATCATTAATACTTGACAATCACCTATTACATAAAAAACATATTAAATAGATTTAGATAGAGGTATTTAATACCTCTATATACCTCTATTTAAATCTATTTAATATGTTTTATGTAATAGGTGATTGTCAAGCTAGCCATGGTTGATTACCAGAGGGTGAAGTTGATTCTTGTCATCATTATCCTACCTTGGGATGAGTTCATTATTCTACGCACCTCGGCTAGTGCCCAAATCTCAAATATTGATACAGCTCGACATTGATTCTTGCCATTCCGTTTCATCCTATCTGGGATGATGTTTCCAATTAATGTTATACCCAACCCCCAACATTTGTCCAACAGTCTCAGTGTTGTTTGCGGAAGATACAAAAGCACTGGCTGTATGTAGTGATTCAGGGTTTACCGCTTAGGGTGTTAGGATTTTGTTCTTTTGGGTTCTAGGGTTTGGGTTTGGGGTTTAACTATTGTCGGAAACGCGGGAACAGTGGGCCTGCGCAGGAATTTGAGCATTGGGAAGGAACTGACGATCGTGTAGTCAGTGTAGTTGTAGCTCTGCGGGACAATCTTGGGAATTTGTCGTAGAACTGCTAGCTGAGGTAAATGGAAATCTTAGCCTGAAATGCAATGGAGTTTAAGCCGTATTTTTTCTACCGAACGAAATGCAGATGTTTTACCAGCAAAAAAAAGCCTTGGACAACCTTTCTTGTTCCATCTTGTTCCATGGATTTCAAGTAAGACGTGTTGGATTTCTACATATTTCTACCACAAACATGGGGGGTTCTTAACCCACACATCTTTTATGCGAATGCCAACCACAAACATAGGGATGGCCCGTGGCTGAAACCTCCATCTCGATGTTCATTGCTGTGTTCATGGATTCATGGATTTAAACTTGAATCCATAATATATATATATACAATTATATACATATGTAATATGTACATGCGTATGTATATATAGTTATATATAATATGTTTATATAGATCCAATCATATCCATATATGTATATATATATATATACATAATATATATATATGTATTATCCGTCTTCAAATCCCACAATTTTCGGGTGGTTCATGAAACATATCCCATTTCCCCCATGTTTTTTGGATCCCGGATTTTGACTTTGGACTCCGGACACCTGGCAGGTGAAGACGCATGACAGAAGCATGCCTCTAGCACCAGGCGGAGGGTTCGATTTTTCAGCTGAAGTATCACCCAAGATGAAACTTCTTGATGATGGGTTATACCATGTTATACCTTATTCAGATTGCCACCATATTGCCAACATATCTTTATATATATACAATATATATATATATATATTATATATATTATATATATTATATATTATATATATTATATATTATATATATATATATTATATATATATTATATATATTATATATATTATATATATATTATATATATATATATTATATATATATTATATATATATTACTGTATATCTCAATATTCATTGTATTACCAACAGATGTAGGTGCCTCTTTGGACACATCTATCGCGGTTTCCCCATAGTTTTTCCATGGTGGAGTTGCAGGATCCTGCAACCCAAGGAGCATGCTTTGGCAACCCAAAAGTTCTCAAAGATGATGTCAGAAGGATTTTTGAACAGATTCTTGAACAAAAAAAACTATACCCTCTGGTGAACTAACAGTTTGCAATTGAAAATGGCCCATAGAAATAGTGGATTTTCCCATTAAACATGGTGATTTTCCATTGCTATGTTAGTTCACCAGAGGGTAATTGGTTTATACCACCCATAAAAATGGTGTTGGGGGATGGTGCGGCATTGTTTTAACCACATGATCATTATACATGATGCAGATTCCCGTATTTTTTTCCCATCCGTCGCAGATGGGAGCGACCACCTGAACCACACCTATGCTTCGAAGTTTAAGAATCCTTGGACTTTGCTTTAGCAACTGATGGGGCGAGAAACAAATGGGGTACCTAAAAATAGCTGGATGGTTTATTTCTATAAATGGATGATAACTAGGGGTACCCCTGTTCCAGGGAACCTCCAGATTACTTTGTCTGAAAATAGTGTGAACCAAAATTTATCCATCCATTGGATTTTCATTTTCCCCTTTTTTGGAATATCTTTTTGGGGGGTATATCCAATTTTCAGACTTGGCCAGATTTTCCCACGAAACTTCGTCTTTGGCACTGGATTCTCAATACTTTTTTGTACTTGTAAGTACAGGGAGTACTTGAAATGATGTTTGTACTTGAGGTGATGAAACAAGAAGGACGATTGATGTGAAAGTGTTTGAGTTGGCACACTTTTCTAAGCGTTTTGGTTCATGTTTGAAGCCCAAAAGAGGAAAGTGGCTATACTGTTTGAGGGTTTTTTGGGATACTGAGAAAAATCTTGGATCAATATGGGAATACAGAATACGATGCTTAAATAAGTGGTGGATGTTCCCATATATATTATTCTATGGAATATTCCCATATTAACAGTATAAGACTTTCGATGGTTTATTCTCATATTAAATGGTTTATTCCCATATTAATCCATGACCTAAGACTTTCCCAGTCAAAACCCCCAATTCCTGGTCTGAAACCTGCCATCACCAAGGATTCGACTTCGCATTGAACGGGTCCATGGTTTCTTTGTCCCTGGGTCGAGAGTCCATGGGTCCCACCGTTGTTGAAGAGTTGGGCCTTTTTTTTTGCCCCTCATGTACTCCACAGAATTAGCTAGTTTAATTATATATGTTTAATGATGTTTATTGGGGCTTTCACAAATATAGTCATCATCCCCAATAACAGTGCTTTACTGTTGTGTATACCTGGGAAACCTTGGAATGATTTACATTGATTTACACTATTCAATAGCCCCGAAAATTGTTAGTTGGCGACGCTTCATTATTACGGATATTTGTAGGCTTTTCAAGAGATATGAACTCTGGAGTCAAGAAATTACTTATGATATTAGGGTCATCTGTATAGATATTATTAATTATAGATGATTAGATGACCCTATTTATCATATTGTCTTAAAGAGCGCCTTTTTTCTACCGGGTATTTGTTGATGATGCCTTGCTTGCCGTATCTTCCAGATCTTGGTCGGAAGAAAGTCATTTTTTTCTTTTCCGGAGGGCACAGGGTTTTGTATGTTTTCCATCATCCCATCAGTGACTGGTTGGGAACATTAGTAAATATGGCTTTGTTTGGAAATTGGTTCCACCCAAATCCAGAGGACAAAATCATGATTTTCCCATATTTCCCCCAGTCAATTTTTCATTTGGGGATCTTTTTGGGTGTATATCGCATTATCCGACACAGCCAGTTCCTATGAGTATCAAGTTGATTATATAGTTTTAAAATATATGTTTTAATCTTCCATGTAATATCCTGTTATCCATTTAAATCGCTGTTTTTTTCAAGCAAATTATCAGTTTGTTAAAAAAAACGCCTTCCCAAGCGCCGTGCCGACGATCCGTGCCGACGATCCGCCGGCGAAGGTAAGACAAATCTTCGTCATCTCCACCTTGCCACTCGACGGGAGCTGTGGTGGGACTTTGAGCCACCTAAATTTTGCAAATTTCTGGAAATTTAGGACTTGATCATCTGGAAATTTCATAGGAATATCATGGGACTTTATGAGGAATTTCCGGGAATAGGATCATCCAACATGGCTGGAAAATCCGTGGACTTTTAATGGAGTTGTGAATGGGAAAATCAACGGACGAAAGGGTGGGTTTTCCATTGCCATGTTTGATTATCCGAGGGTACGTAATTTTACGATATTTTACAAAGGGAGTAATAAGCAACAGAGACAAACAACACACAGAATTTCATCATTTCATGAACTGGGAATGAACGGAAATTTGGATTTCAGCATACAGCACAATGACCAACTCTGCTGGTTTTCGGTCTTAGATTTTGACACTTTGTCGATGAAATTGGAATCCCCTTTCCGCTTGGATTTCTCTGGTACACCATGGTGACCTTGGCATGTAATCAAACATGGCGTGCCGGAAACTCTCACCATTCAGGTCGCTAATTTTCCCTTCAAAACCCTGCTCATAGAGGATTTTACGAGGATTTTCAATTGTCATGTTAGAGGCCCATGATATCAATATCATATAATATATGATAAAATATAATAAAATATAATGATATCAATATCACATGATATCAATATCAATATCATCAATTGATATCCCGTTGTTGGTCTGCTCAATCCCTCCGGTAGAAGAGGCGCCGATAGCAATATGATCATTACTAAGTCACTTGCGAGCGCAGCCCCATGTTTGGTCCAGCATTCAGTTACAAGTCATTATATTGGGTAGTATAATGACTTTGGTTTGCTTTTATCCAATTTTTGTTGAGTAATATAAAAATTGATTTGCTGGTCACCCAAGTATCCCGTTGATTGCTAAGCTGCTGGCTTTGGGATAACTGTTGCTTCCACTTTGGTTTGTCTGAGCATAGTACTGCATATGTCATCCCATATATCCCGTTATGGATACTACCAATTCAATAGATAACCCATCAAACATCGCATTATAAATGAAACTATATACTAGTACCATTAAATATAAAAATGATCCACTTGAATCCCTTTAATATTCACCACCCCCAGTGTACGGTCGTCCCAAATATGTGGTTTCATGCCCTACTGTACTGGTACTTTTTGCCGTGGTTTCTGGGGCGTGTTCAGTATTAGGGCAAAGGGATTCCACATCAAGCTGGTTAGTTTATAGTCCCACTACATCCCACTGCAATCTTATTAACTCCCGTGAAATCCAATATTTTCCCCATTAAAACCATATATTAAAACCCATTTTTTAAGCCCTTGCAGCAACATCCCATGAACAAATCCCCATTTGTTGATGTTTCCAAGGATTTTTCTGAGCAGCTGCTCGCCGCTGGCCTTGCCCCCCAAGCAAGATACCATGGACACGCGCTTGTCGGTCTACAGTGCAGGCATCTGGATGGGGAGAACTCCACGGTGGGAGTGGGAAGGGCTGGAAAGCAGCATCAAGTTTTGAGAGGATGTTTTAACCACTAAAATATTTTTTGGGATAATGGGATAATGATGACAAGTATGATATAATGATGGGATAAGAATTGTATATATGGTATAAGAATGGTATAAGAATGATCTAATGATGGATAATGATCATAATGGTATAATAATGATGATAATGGTGATGAAATGGTACGGAAATGGTACAATGATGGTCCATTAATGTGGTATACTGGGGGGTTCTGGTCCAGCCATGGACAACGCCAAGTTATTATCCAAGTGAAACCAAACGGGATGATTTCACGTGGTTCAAGGCTACTGGTTGCATCATGTTGCATCCTATTTTGTTACTCTAAGTAATCTACGATTCATTTACATTCAAATTCGTGCGGTAAGCCGGTAAACTCAATACATATCTAATATATATATATATATTGTATATATATATATATAGAGTAAGCATGAATAATCAGTTAGGGGATCCAATATTTCCCATCCAACGAGCTAAAAGCAACTCCGTTAGCGGGTCGTCCCTGGGAGGTTTGCTGACACTGGTGGCCTTCAAATACGGCCCCTGGGCGCTGGATGGTTGGGATTTTGTGACTTGCTTAACCAAGGGTAGGATTTATGGAGGATGTGACGAGAGTCAATATGGGGAGGTTCCATAAATCGTGGCGCCCCAATAGCTGGATGGTTTATTTCATACATCCATCTATAAATGGATGATTTAGGGGTACCCCC
>CAMXCT020001099.1:90000-152500 GCA_947184155.2 Cladocopium goreaui
GTGGAAAATCCCATAGGTTTCGGTTTCCGCGGTTGGAAAGATCGGATCTACATTTCTGATGGGTTTTCAAGATCTTTCTGGTGATGTTTTACAGGAGGGTACAGAATAATTATTCGCCACCGCCAGCCAAATTGTGGGGTAGATCTTGACCCCCAAGCATACCCCATCTCCATTCCTGAAACTTCTCCGCAGGGTCTCGAAAACATCTTAATTAAGCTGAAATCACAGAGCTATGTGGATGTTTGTTTTCCTCACCTGCCAGGCAAGGGTCTCTAGATTTTCTCAGAGTTGCTTTCTCCTCCTTCTCCTCTGGCAGCCTCGGATCTCAACTACAAGTGCCGGGTCTCAGTTGGTACTGCCGGACCTCAACTGCGAGCTCCGGATCTCAGTGGGCACGGCCGGACCTCAACTGCGAGCGCCGGATCTGAGTGAGCACTGCCGGACCTCAACGGCATAAATGTCAGAATATATGACTTGAAATGCCATGGTGGGGATCACTCGAAGTAAAGTAATTGCTTTTAACCATGGTTTTCACATGTTTTCACCATATTCCGCCATCAAAATTTACGAAACCAAATCCACGAACAAAATCCAGCTGACATTGGCGTTGCAGGGACAAGATCTCTTTCGTTCGTACACCTCCAAGAACATCCTGACTCACAGCACGGGGCTTGACCGGAACCTCGAGAGGAAGGTGCGGGGGCGAGAGGAAGGTGTGCTGTGAAACTGCCAACCCATAGCAACCCCCAAAAAGATCAAACAATAAAATAGTAACCAAGGTAAAACACACTCCTGTCATGTTCTGTTTCTTTGGGGCTCACTGCAAAATACGGTGGATTCTTTGAACGAATGATCAGTCTGGATGAGGAAAATATATGAAAATATAAACAACCTGCGTCTAGTTCGTGGTTCACCTATGTTTCAAGCACCTTAAAAGTTTTCATCACAACCATGAGTATATGCGAACTTACTTTCATTTTCTGGTTGCCGGGCAGCTAAACCAGCAGAGTTTGGGCCTTTGGCGCGATTTTCAGCCCGCTACCAAACTTTCAGAGCGAAGCCATGCAACGTTTCACATGTTTGACACCTTTTTGTCAAAATTGGTGCTTCAATTACTAGTAGGATATAATTATATATATATACATACACATATATACATACATATATATATATATACATTTATTTGTTTAATATGTATATATGATATATGATTATATGTTTATATAAGATTATATAAATGGCAATTTCCAATCCCCATGTAAAACGTGCCAGGTCAACAGCGTCGCTGCCTTCAAGGCCCCCAAACTGGCCCAGTCACGATTTAAAAAGGTGGCTGACCCAGAAAAATATCGATGTGTTTAGTCAATATGCATATAGGCTATAGACGTTATATTATGACTTACATCATGTGTTTATCAAGAACTTCAGAACATCTACATGTTTTTAGATGTCTTTAGAAGTAAATCTTGTGATTTTACGAGTGAACTGGGGATTTGAGAGCCATAAACATTGTGACTCAGGGAAAACCATGGTTACTATATCCACAGTAGTGGCGTTACGAGGATCTTGCCAGCACCAATGGAGATGTCAACAGCAGGGTTTTTTTCGAATCACTTCAGACATTGGAGCTGCACAGCATGGGAATTATACCATGTTATACCCAGAAAGGAATCTTACTGATTGTGATTGATTGTGTTTTTTTTCCCAGTATGGGGGAAGATTGAGGAATCGGGAATTTTCTGTCCAAGGATTCCGGGGCGGATGGGCTATGGGATGCTATGGGTAGGTTTTTCTTAGAAACATGCGGCACGTCAGAATGAGCCGGTTGACCACACGAGACGTTGGGATACAGGCAGAGGCGTTTCAAGGAACATTCATCAAATCCCAATCCGAATTATATCCCAACATACCCTCTGGTAAACTAACATAGCTATTGAAAATGATCATTTATAGTGAGTTTTCCCATTAAATGGTGATTTTCCATAGTTATGTTAGTTTACCAGAGGGTATCATAGAACTATTAACTATTATTAATGTATGCTGTATATATACTAAGAGAATATCCTTACAGACATAGACTCCCATCTGGCAATTCGACATAGCAATGGAAATCAGCAATGGAAATCCATCAATCAGGATGTTTCCGCATGGAACAGCACCCCCGGGTTATCCTCATGGAACCAGAGATGGTTGGAGGACACCGCAGGCTCCAACTCATAGAATATGGAACGAGTCGGAACCTGCGGTCCAATGGCTGTGTTTTTTTCTGGAGTTGATCGAATATTTGTTTGGCTATCTCCCTATTTTTTTAAGTTTTATTTGTCTTGCTCTTACTCTCATTTTTTGTATACTATAAGTTGATCTGCACTTGATTCTACGTAATCTGACAAAATCTGCAACCATGCTTATCATCATAATATATTTACTCAGGGCTTGTGATTGGCTTGCAACCTAAGGCTATCCAATATACAGCAGCAGGTTATAAATACAGCAAGAAACCAGAACGGGCCAATATTACTGTTGTTCTGCTAGTATGTGTACCATCTTATGGTTGTTTACAAGTAGATTTGAACATAACTTTGCAGCCATTTACATCTTGATCATCTTGGATGATGTTCTAAGTTGTTGCACAGGCCATGAATGCCCAGTGAGCAGACTGAGCACGTCTGAACATCGCTGGGGAAACCTCCCAACAGCAGTCTCGGTAGCCCATGGGGTTCCCACACCAATGAGTCGTGCCCTTGGGCGCAGCGTTCCGATCTTAAGTGCGACAGAAAAGATGGGGATGGTCAACATGGCACTGGGAAAATCCAGGAAAATCATCTACATCTTGTTTTTGAAATGCGTAGAAATGTTAGACTTTCCATTGCCAGTTAGATGACCAAAGCATCAATGTTGGTAAAGTGCAGGCTCTTGGTTTCCGACGAGGTCTGATACGACCTTTGATGCTTGTGATATCCCCACGGTTCACCAAGGATTTTCGTTGGCATCAAGGCATCAAGTATTGTCAAGTGGTAATGAATCACTTTGGCATAGTAACAATGTGTCAATGTGTAGTAAAAATCTATTGGTAACTTGAAATATAATGGGAAAAGAACATTTTCCAGTAGGTAAATCATCTATCAATGGGCCATGGCTTCCGTGGCAAGCTGCAACAAATTACCAGATGGTAAATCCCAGTACTATTCCCATTTTTGTATATTTTTGTTGCTTAAATCACCAGTAAGTCACCCTAAATTCACATCAATGTCCTATGAATTTCCCATTTTTTCACTGCCTAGGCCCTGGTGCAAATTCCCCTGGCGGGATCCGCCGAAGCCAAGGTGTATCGACGGTTTTCGACGGGACTGGGGCGGTTGTGTGATGAATATGGACGGTTTGAAACCCAAGTAACCAAACACAAGTTCCCATAGGATCCATGGTGCTTCTATATATGGTGCTCCATGGATCCCATCAATATACCCAGTCATGTTAGCATATATACCAGCAGCATGGATCCTATGGGGTTGAGATTTGACCAAGAAAATTGATGAAAATTGTGTTTTTTTCCAACAAGATCATGAGGATCTAACCAACACAATGGGGACTTGTTGACCCAACACTGAAACATGGGGCTTAACATAAACAGAAACCATGGGGATTTCCGCAACACATATGGGGATTTCATGAAGATTGCGATCTTCACCCACAAGAATGGTGTTTTTTGAGGGCATTGACAATGGTGGCAATGGCTTTGTGGCTTTGCGATGATCCTCATGGGTGGTTGGATGGAACATGATGGATCATTACTTTTTTTCACCCCTTCAGCGAAGAATTATTGTAGGTCCTATTTCTCCTGGTAAAATCACCACTTTTGGTCCTCAAAACGACAGGTGGCCCAATTGGCGGAGCGCGTCCAGCAGCTGGTGATGGCGCTGCAGAAGCGCTGCGACGAGGACAAGGAGGAGCGGATTTCGGGGACGGTTGGGCGGTTTTTGTCAGGTCTTTTTACCCTAAAAAAGTGGTGGAAATGGAGGTTTAACTGGCAACAAATGGGGATTTCATGGGGATTTGATTGCAGTTTGAATGGGATTTGATAGGGATTGAAAGTCTCTTAATGGGATTTAATGCGAGTTGATAGGGATTCGATAGGGATTCGATAGGGATTTCATGGGATTTGATGGGATATAAATATATATATATATAATGTAGCTGTACCTAATCAACAAAAGATGTCGAAAAGTGGTTCCAGCATGGTAGTTCGATGATATTTGCCTCATATTTCCAGGTTTCCAATGGTTTTCAACTTTTGGATCGATTTGGGGGTTGCTATAAACACCCCAAAAAGATAAAAGTATAGAAAAAGTGAATCTGTCATAATCTTTCACTAAACTTACTTGCTGTTTTTTTACTTTTCGAATCTTTTTTGGGATGACTCAATGACTATATGTTGGTAACTACTATAGTAATTCCTGGAATTTAATCAAGCATTTTACGGTGATTTAATAGCATTTAATAGTATTTACGCACCCATTTTGGTACACCATAGGGAATGACCTTGAGAATTTACACCTTCCCTTTATTTACCTAAGGTATCCCATGTTTGACTGATATACATGTCTAGCATACTAACTGTAAATCTACTGTATATATCTGTATATTGATATGCGGCAATGAACTATAGATCTATTGCAATCCAATCCAACCAAGCGACTTTCTATATTTACCCGGTAAGCAAACATGGTTGGCTGGCTGGGAATCCCCGAATTCGTCACTTGAATGGGAACATCAACATCAGCTATGCAACATGGGGAACTGTCCATTGCCATAGGCTTGATTCCCAGAGGCTAGCAACATTTTGGTTCAATCCCCATGAGCCATGGTTCACTTCCTCCATTCCGACAGAAGGCTGTGGTATAACTTGTGGTGTTGATCAGCTCCATATGGGCCATGGATGGCCATGGTATGGCTATGAATAAAAATTAGATTCCCCAGGGAGATGGCTTAAGATGTAATCCTTCCCCCGTACTTTTTGATACCCAACAAAACCACGGGTTGGTGACGGTTAGTATTGGGTTTGTTCATGAATTGGCGTCCCTTACAGGGGGATGGGATGATATTGAATGGTTAGTAACCATCAAGACCAATGGAGATGTAACCAACAAAACATTGGGAGTTAAGCAAGGATCTGATATTGAATGTAATGGGCGTTCTTTGGATGAATTACAACAACCTCACCGCGACGTCAACGTAAAACATGGTTAGTCAAGGGTTACTATGGGTTACTCTCTCAAGTTGGCCGAACTTTTCAGGGTAGTGAATTGCTATACATAATTGATCCAGAATCCTGAGACAGGATGGATTATATACATAGAACATGTGATGGTCAACTCCCAAATTTGGATACCCTCTGGTAAACATACAAAAAACTATGGAAAGATCCACCATGTTTAATGGGTAAATCAACTATTTCGACTGGGCCATTTTCAATAGCTATGTTAGTCATTACCAGAGTGTAAAATTGGTGTGTAAAACATCAATGAGTTTGTTGATCTCCATGAATTCGATCGACCTCGATTTTGCTGGTGGTTTTTGGATAACTTTTGGCAGGGGAGCAAACAAACCACCAAGGAAACGGTACTAACGCACGTTTGTTTGTTTCATTTCGTAATGGAGCAAAAGATCTTGAAAGTAGAGAGAAACCACCTCTTGAGTGGATACCTGAGATCTCAAACATGGATTTGATCGTCAAACAATGAGATTTTTGCTTCATGACATGGGGTGCCGGTGAACGCCCCCTGTGTTACCGACCAAACTGACCGGGGCTTGAAGGATATTAAAGATGAATTTGGCAGAAATATCATCGATATGAGTGATGAAGAGGAGATACTGTATTTGCCAGTATTATCATTGGTTGAAGGATGGTTTCCACTACCAAATATCAACAGACCTATGGGTTACCTCGCATAAATTGGTAGACTTTTCCTTTGAGTCAACTGACTGAAATACTGCGAATTTGGACTTGACCCAACCAGGCTCTAAAAAACGCCCCAGGAGTTGGAGGTACAGATGGACAAGATCCACGCACGGCTGGTGCCACCTGCATGGGCCACCGGGTAGAATTCTGGCTAGAATGACTCATGGTGTTTAATGGGATTCAACAAGTATTTCGTGGGATTCTATTGGATTTAATCCTTTTAATGGTGTTTAATGGGGATTGGGAATGGGAGTTTTTTTAGGGGTTTTATCTGGTTTTATGGTGTTTCATTGGGATTTTTCATTGGATGTAATGCTTTTAATGGGGATTCATATCATGGGGTATAACTGTAACTAACGAATAACATGATTAACATGGTCCCATGAAGCTAGGAAAACAGATTTGAATCTGATCGCTTCAGGGTTCCTGGGGACGAACTGTGCGGAATGGGTCGACAGTGGCCTCAAAATAGAGCTGTCAATAGTGTTCGATTCGGTTGCGGCTACCAAGGTTTGAACCATATATATATATATTATATTTATAGGGAATGGCTGAGTTTGTTTGTTTGTTTGCTTGGCTGACTCATTTTCGAGCAAATCAACCTTTTTCATCCTTTTTTCAATCTGTTTTTTTCCCCGGCCACAATGAGGCAGCACCAGAAATTCAGTGGGAGCCGGAGACGGCACTTCATAACCATGGGTTCCAATTTTCAATGACACCTCGCAAATGGAGTGTACCGCTATTATATATAATATATATTATATTATGTATCATTTGGTTCACATTTCAATCATTTTCAATCATCACATATTTAACATGTTTTTTTTCTAAAAACATATCCCTACATCTGGGAGAACAAGTTGACACGAATGTTTCATCGATGGGTGGCCCAAGCACCAACCAGTCGGGAAGCAACAAAATCATCTCGGAAAATCACCAAAGATAGGCACACGTCACAGAGCGATGATCAATGGATTGGCTTAAGGGAAAATCTACAGGAAACCATCGATTTTCCAATGAAATATGGGACTTTCCTGTAAACCAATCGGGAATTTTACAGTGTATAACCATCGATTTTCCCATTGAATATGGGTGTTCCCTGACAATTTTCCCTTAAATCTTAAACCATTCCATTGAGTCAACAAGTTGTTTTCCCCACGAGTGGAAGGATATACAGCCGGTACCATCCCAACTGGCACTGGGGTTGATCCCCATGGACTTTCATATGGTTGAAATCACCATGCGTCTCTCATTGGACCAGCACCGGTACCATCAGAGGAAGTCATGTTTTTTCCTCAGAAAAAAACATGGCCATGTCCCGCCATAGTTTGCTAAATTGGTTTCTTGTCCAACTAGGCTTTGTGGAAGAATATTTGGTTGGTGGTTTGGAACATTTTATATTTTTCCATAATATATGGGATAATCATCCCAACTGACGAACTCATATTTTTCAAGATGGTTAAAACCACCAACCAGATACGCTTGATGGTGTTTATGAACCAACGTTCACATCACTGGGGAGCACCACCTCAAAATTCGGGACCAGTCGTCACCATGGGTTTCAATACAAAAATGGTCATCGATGACGACTGGATGATTTGGGGTGCCCTCATTTCAGAAGCCTAATCTCTACATAATTATTATTACAATTTATTACATATACAAATTATGTATATATATATATATATATACATAATGTATATATATATATACATAATATATATATATATAGTATAGTTCAAATCATCAAATCAAATCTGCCAAATTCTGATGCAATCCCCGTGGCACAACAGATCTGATTTTTTTTCGCCAGGAAGCTCGCATGGGTGCCCTGGAGCGTGGTGAGGACGAGCAGTGATGGTTGTTGAGTTTGATTGGTTATGACATTCGGGGATTGTTGTGGGGTTATTTTCATCTTTCTGGGGGTAAATTGGTGGATAATGAATCTTTCTTACTGGGTGGCAGTTCCAGTTAGAAGAGGGCATTACAACATATTAAACATATATTACTATAGTATGAGGGCGGGGTGTTTCTTTCCCAAGTTTGAACACAGCCACGTACCCGCTTCTAAAAGGGGTTGTATCCTGCTGGAAACACTTAAAATGTTTCCTGATGAAAATCATGTATCCTATTTGGGTTCACGCATGCTCTCATCCACAGATTTTCTTCGGTTGCTTCAGGTTGCGTCCTCAGTTTTACATGTTCCGCCATGTTTTCCGCACGTTTAGTAAGCTTAGTAGTCGTATCTTGTTTCATTCACCAATTTCATCAAATTTAGTTATTTAACATGTTTTTTTTTGCGTTGTTAAGTTGCTTGCGGGCCCCGTTTCAGAGGGTCATGTAGTTTCGGTTTGGAAGAAGCGTTTTGCCATTAGGGAGCAAAGTATAAGACGCTCGTATACGCTTGTTGGGTATAGGGTCTGTATTTGTGTGGAAAAACGTTTCTTCCAAAATGATCCAAAATGTTCATTTATGGTTGGCCACCATACTAACCTAAATTTCAGGCACTGCCCCATATACAAAGCATCTATTTGTTGAAGGGTAGAGCTGCACAACCCCTTACATAACCCTTATATAGTGTATTGATGTGTATTGTAGGTATTTGAAATTTAGTTAAAATCACAAAGGTGCCAGCCTCTCAACTCGCGCGGCCGCGGCAAAGTGGAGGATCAACGGACCAAGGGCGAAATAGATAGATATATGTACATGCCCGCGGTGGAGAACCAGACCAAGCAGCCCGAGATCGACCTCTTCGCCTCTTAGAATGACAAGGGCGAAAAGCAAAGTGAACTTGGGGATGGGAAGCAGAATGATTTCAAAGATGCCACCAAGGAGAACACAGAGAACGATAAGACCAGTGAGCTGCGCCGCCTGGCGACTGAGACGATCGAGACGGCCGCCACTGAGGAGAACAAGGAGAGCAATGAGACGGTGAACGAGACAGCACCGACGGCTGAGGAGAAGAAAGATGAGATGGAGACAGGCCCGATGGCTGATGAGAAGAAAGACGAGACAATGGAGACGCCCCAGACTGCTGAGGAGGAGCAGAAAGATGAGATGGAGACAGTCCCGACAGCTGAGGAGCAGAAAGATGTGATGGAGACAGCCCCGATGGCTGGGGAGAAGCAAGATGAGATGGAGACAGCCCCGACGGCTGAGGAGAAGAAAGATGAGATGGAGACAGACCCGACGGCTGAGGAGAAGAAAGATGTGATGGAGACAGCCCCGATGGCTGGGGAGAAGAAGGATGATGAGATGGAGACAGCCCCCACTGAGAAGAACAGGCAAAACGATGAGACGATGGCTGATGAAGGCTCTCGCCCTGCCGGCAAAAAGAGAAAAGCTACGGCCAAGGAGAAGGTGCAGAAGCCTGAGAAAAAGGAAAAACAAGAAAAACCCGAAGAAGGAGAAAAAGGAAACGGAAAGCAGGAAAAAAGACCATGACAACAAAAAGCAGCGCATCACGACGGACTTTCTTTAGGCCAATGCCATTTTGGCCAAGAGATCTTGAAAGAATATCAAAACAAAACACGCTAGGGGTGGCGTGCCAAAAAAGAGTAATTTGGGCAGGTTGTTTCTTTTTGCAAGAAGCATTTTACACATTGACCCAACGCTTGTTGCGTACTGAACAAACATATCATTTCTCAAAACGCTTGTCTGGCCCCTGGAGCTAACAACTAAGCAACCCAACGTTTTGCGTTTAGATATTTTTCCAGTTACATTGGTATTATTTTTCTGCATTTTGTCACAAATTACCGACACATGGCCTAGTTTTCCAAGCCATCTTTTGCAGTTTTCCACGCTCCCCGAGTTGGTCCCAGGGAAAATTTTAACCGGAAACGCCAAACATCACCAACCACTTCGAAGGTAATTTGACCATGCTTTCTGGTGTAGATTTTCCCAACAAAACCAATCCATTGAACATCAATTTCACGGGTCAAAATCCGTGTTCCTCTCAGTTTAATCACCATTTTTACGGTTCAAAACGCAATTTTTCTTGGTTAACTCATCATTTTAAGGCTTAAATCACAATGTTTTACGACGCGGCCCCAAGTTTCAGCCCCAGAAACATCGCAAAAAACAACGGAAGGACGGCACTTTGGGGCGGGAAGCGACCTGGCTGCGGGAGGCTTGTGTGTATGGCCCCATCCATTGGTTCATCATTAATTATTATCATGGATCCCATGGTTATTTTTCTTATTTTATATATGACGATTTAGAAAATTTACAATGATGATTTTCCATAGGGCTTATCGAACATAGTTGCATGATGGCCCATTTATAGATGAGTTAACCGTTAACCATCAAAATCATGGTTTTCCATAATTATGTTAATTTACCAGAGGGCATGTCTGGGATTTTTGGAGATTCATTGGGATTTAACCAGCAGAAATGGGAACAGTAACGGGATCTTACCCTCCAGAAAATGGTCCATTTGTAGATGAGATGATTTATGTTGATTCATGATGATTTTATATACGTATTAAAAATGGTGACTTTCCAGTTCGCCGCAAATAATCAGAGGGTACCCTCCAATAATTTTTGACAGTTTGAGCCTGAACAGTTTAACCTTTTTTTGTGAAAAGCAATGTTTTAAAGGCGGGAGTGATGGCGGGGTCTTCATGTTAATTTGGGGAGGAAAACTATAGTATCTATAGTTAGGTAACCCACCTTATAGGGATAGAGTTGATGAATGATGGTCGATTGGATTGCCAGGGGTACTAATGGGTTATAAGTATTTTTTAAGTTAAGACTTATAGTGGCCAACATGTTGGAGGATTACATGGGACTCTAAGCACCAAATACGGTTCTCAACCACTAATCATCGGGAATTCATGTATGAGTTCAATTCTCGTTTATTGGGAATTATCGAAGGAAGTTTAGAATTTAGAAGTCAGACTTCCGACAATATGGACAGATGGAAAAGCAGAGGTGGGAAGAGTCAGAGAGGAGAAGAGCAGAAGAGAGATCAGAGAAGAGAAAGAGTGAGAAGAAAGAAGATGCAGGTGCGCGAAAAGGTGGGAAAGTTTCGAAACACGGTTTTTCCAATGATTTGTGGCTCCGGAGGGTCGAAAAGTAGGCTCGCTAAAGCGGCGAGTGCGGAGCCATGTGGCCAGATGAGAGATGAACAATTGCACGCCGTTGTGGCGCGAAGCACATTTCCAAGTCAAAATGTACAAAGCACACCAGGGTCGGAGCACTTTTGGAAGTTGTGATGTCGAAAAAGTGCATGCCGTTGTGACTGCGAAGCACATTCCCAAGCCAAAATGTACAAAACACACCTGGGTCGGAGCACTTTTGGAAGTTGTGATGTCGAAAAAGTGCACGCCGTTGTGACTGTGGCGCGAAGCACATGTCCAAGTCAAAATGTACAAAACACACCAGGGTCGGAGCACTTTTGGAAGTTGTGATGTCGAAAAAGTGCATGCCGTTGTGACTGCGAAGCACATTCCCAAGCCAAAATGTACAAAACACACCTGGGTCGGAGCACTTTTGGAAGTTGTGATGTCGAAAAAGTGCACGCCGTTGTGACTGTGGCGCGAAGCACATTTCCAAGTCAAAATGTACAAAACACACCAGGGTCGGAGCACTTTTGGAAGTTGTGATGTCGAAAAAGTGCACGTCGTTGTGACTGTGGCGCGAAGCCCATTTCCAAGTCAAAAGTGTTAAAAACTGAGGGTCCCGGACCACTTTTGGACGTTCAGATGTCCTTTCGCGTGGCAGGCGCAAGGGATTCACCACCTTGACAAAAGTGAGCAACATTTGCTACAACCACCACTACACTAGATTCCATTACACTACAAGTACAACAACAACTACAACTACAATAACTACAACTACATTACACTACACTACACTAATTGCATTACACTACGCTACACTACGCTACACTACATTACACTCCACTCCACTCCACTACATTCAATTACGCTACACTACACACACTACACGACACGACTACACGACACTAACTATAACTATAACTACAACTACAACTACAACTACACTACGCTACACTACACTAATTACACTACACATCCGCTACACTACACTCCACTACATTACACCCCACTACACTACACTACACTCGATTACACTACAACTACAACTACAACTACAACTACTTAACAATACTGAACACTGCTTAACGTTAAACTACACCACACCACACGACACGACACTACACTACACTAACTACAACTACAGCTACAGCTACACCTACACTACATCGCACTACACTAGACTAGACTACACTACACTGCACTACACCACACCACACCACACGACACTACACTACACTGCCCTACGCTACACGACACGACACGACACGGCACCACACGACACGACACGACACTACACTATACTAATTACAACTACAACTACGCTACTTTACGCTACACTACACTACCCTACATTACATTACACTACACTCACTACACCACCACAAATACAACTGCAATCAGCTGCAACTACACTACACTAATTACACCACACCACAGCTACAACTCCACTACGCTACAGCTACATCTGCGTTTCACCACACTACATCCAGCAGTTGTGGGTGAGGTGACCGACTAGGTGACCACTGCAACCATTGTAGCCGCTCCAAAACAACACAAGTCCAACCACCTTTCAGTCCATCAGTGGATTCGCTTCTGCCATCTGTGGTTCACAGCAATCAACCTCTCCTATAGGTTTCCTATTTTTGAAACTTCCGCCACTGCCTTGTGCGGTACTACTGGTAAGCCATAATAGGGATACCAATTTACCAACCAGTAGATTGGGATCGGATATATATATAATTATGTGTATATATATATTATTTAGAGACATATTTTTTACGCCTCAATCAGGGACATTATCTGGACAAACCAGGATTGACATGTTTGTTGCGTGCTCAGCCTTACTCTCAATTCTGGCTTTCAGGACCATGTGGTACCCTATCCATTGATGCAACCACCAATCATTGACCTGGACAAATTACCAAAGTTCCCGAACGTAAAAAGACGGTAGGGTAGGATGACATGTTCCCCCCCTTGACGATGACATACCATCGCCCCAATGGACAGTCTACCCCTGAGAAACTCCCCATTCTTCGACGAAAAAATTGTCTTCGAACCCCCACTCATGGCAGGGTCGTCACGTGAGTTGGAGAGAGGGCATGGCAATTATGGAATTCAAATTTATCGTTGATTTTCCTCCTGGGAGAGTGACGATTACTTGACTTGGGGGTTCAAAATGTTGATTTTGACCTCAGCATGGAGCTGTGACATCCTGCAGCCGACAAACATGGTTTTCCAAATGAGACTGACAACTAAGAACCCCCCATGTGGGGAAGTCAAAAAACAATTATATACATATATATATATATATGTTCGATATCATCCATTTTGGTCCCTGCTATGTTCATTCCAGGGTTTTGATCCAACCACTGGCAGTCCTACCCAGCCCCACAAAAACACATTCTTCGCCAGGCACGCGGCATGATTGGCGCCGCGCTGACAGAGGCATGGGAGAGCGGGAGCGCCAAACGCGATGTGAAGATGGGGACAGACTCATAGAGGATAGTATTGGTTAATATATAATGGTTATTAATTAGTATTGCTTACATGATTGGAACAACTTATTAACGGTTGATAATCAGAGTCAGCAATACCACACGTTTAGTATTTAATCAATATAGATATATTATTGTACTCTTAGTATTAATGGTTCATCATGGTTGATTTAATAATGGGAAACTAAGGGTTAAATGATGGGATCATGATTGGCCAATCTGGTTAAATGATAGCGACCTCGCGTTGTGACCTCACCAAACCTGGAATCATGAATTCTACCCAAAAAGTCCGCGAGTTTCAGGTTAGTGAATCATTACAATTTACCCAGATTTTTTCCAGCAGCATCTAGGATCCAATGATATCCCAATCATAGTGTTCCCATTACCCTCTGGTAATTTAACATAGCTACTGAAAATGGCCCATTTATAGTTGATTTGCCCATTAATAAGCCCAAAGAATATCCCCAACAGCCAGGAACAAAAACAGTTGCCAAACACGCAATGAGTGAAGTTTGTTGCCCCGCCCTTCTTACTCTAGATGTCGGGCGTAAAAACGCTTTTCCAAAAGCGTTTGCACTATTGTGGCCAATATTCCTGAAGCTTGTGCGAAGGGTTTTTTTCCCAAAGAACTGCTGCCCGCCTCACTCTTCACTTCATCTACCTAACATACATCATCCACATCTCTTATGTCTTTTACATCAACTACATCTTCTACACCATCTTCTACACCATCCTCTCTAGATCTACATCTACATCTACACCATCATCAACACCACCATCATCATCACCATCATCGCCATCACCATCATCATCATCATCAATCTCACCTACACCATCTACATCACCTACACAATCTTTTCCCATCAGCCTTATCTATATGACGTGCTTTATCTACAACACATACATTACCTACATGCTCATCATCTACATCACGACATCCTCTACATCACCCACATCACCTACATCTTCTGCACCATCTTCCCTACATCATTGTCATCATCACCACCACCATCATCATCATCATTACCATCATCATCATCACCATCACCATCACCATCATCATCATCATCATCATCAATCTCACCTACACCATCTACATCACCTACACAATCTTTTCCCATCAACCTCATCTATATGACGTGCTTTGTCTACAACACATACATTACCTACATGCTCATCATCTACATCACGACATCCTCTACATCACCCACATCACCTACATCTTCTGCACCATCTTCCCTACATCATTGTCATCATCACCACCACCACCATCATCATCATCATCACCATCATCATCATCAGCATCATCATCATCATCATCATCGTCATCAATCTCACCTACACCATCTACATCACCTACACAATCTTTTCCCATCAACCTCATCTACATGACATACATAATCTACAGCACATACATGACCTACATCATCATCTATATCACTGCATCCTCTACATCACCTACATCTTCAAACCTATCCAACCTTACAACACTTACAACATCATCCTCATCATCTACAACATAGACAACATCACCTACATCAGCTACAGGTGATCAACTTCGAGGGAACTCCTACAAGACTTGAAAAATGTCATTTGCACAGGAGTTGACTTGCAGGTGATCCACTTCTACTTGAACTCCTACAAGACTCCTGCCTGCAAGGTCATTTGCACAGAAATTGTTACACAGGAGTTGCTACACAGGAGTTCAGCTAACTTCCAGGTGATCAAATTGTATCTGAACTCTTGCAAAATCAGACTTCTCCAGTTCTTCAATTTCTCTCTGGCGGCAGGGACAGCCAGGCGGTGGCTTACGAAACGTTACCCTCTGCGGCGTGTCGGACACCCAAGCGTGTGGCGAAATGCGGGTCTTGTTTGTCCTTGGGCAACCCTCTGCGGAGATCCTGCGTGTCGGATGGGCAAGCATGTGGTGTGGTGAAATGCGAAACTTCTTTGCCCGCAGCAACTGTCTGCGGAGATCGTGCGCTTCGAACGCCCAAGCATGTGGTGGAATGTGAATTTCTAAACATGTGGCAAAATGCACATTTGGCGGGGCCCCGCGCAGCCCCTTTGCACGAAATGAGGGTCAACCGTCAAAAACTGATGTAAAATTGTGATTTTGAAAGTTCAGATGCAAGCGTCGCATGAAAGTCAGAACGGCAATAACTGTGAGGGAAAACTGATTTTTTTAAACGTCAGATGCGAACGTTCAAGACTTGGTGTAAAATTGCGACTTTATCCATGTTGAAACGTCAGGCACAACCGTTTCGCGCGAAATACAACTTGTGTAAAATTGCGATTTTACAAGGTCAGGCGCAACCCTTTCACGCAAAATGATTGTCCAACATCAAAAATTGCGATTTTTCAACGCTGGATGCAACCCTTTCGCACGATATGACGGCCGAACGTCAAAAACTTACATAAAATTGCGTTTTTTTGAATTGTGTAAAAGCTGCTCTGTGGAATCGGTTTTTCTGTGGGAAAACGTCTGTGTGTAGAGGCTTCTCTGTGTAAAAGCTTCTGTGCGTACAAGCCTCCGTGTGTACAAGCTTCTGTGTGTAGAGGCGTCTGTGTGTAAAAGCTCCTGTGCTCAAAAGCTTCTCTGTGTAAAAGCTTCTGTGGAAAAGCTTGTGTGTGTAAAAGCGTAAAAGATTCTCTGTGTAAAGGCTTCTCTGTGTCAAAGCTTCTGTGATTCCCTGAAAAACAATCTGTGTCTAAAAGCTTCTGTGTGTATAGGCGTGTATAGGCGTGTATATGTCAAAGCGTCTCTCAGTAAATGCTTCTGTGTGGAAAGGCATCTGTGTTCAAAAGCTTCTGTGTGTAGAAGCATCTTGAAGCAAAACTAGTTCTTCAATCTCTCCCTCCCGTTATTAGAACAATTCTTCAAACTTTGCAGTATTCTGTTGTTCAATGTTCTTGGAACCTTGCCTGGGCAACTGTTCTTGGACACGTTGCTTGACACTTGTTTATCGGAACCTTGCTGGGGAACCTGTTCTTGGGAGCCTTGCTTGGGAACCTGTTCTTGGGAACTCTCTCTTGGGAACCTGTTCTTGGAAACTTTGCCTGCTTGCTTCAAACCTGTTCAGTGGGACCTTGCTCAGGAACCTGCTTTTCGTAACTTTGCTTGTGGACCTTGTTTAGGAACCTGTCCTTCGGAACCTTGCTTGGGATTCTGTTCTTGCTTCCAACCTTGCTTGCAGATGTTCTTCGAAATTTCTGTACCAGAATCCAACCTTCAAAGTGATGCAAGGGATTCACGAAAGCGAATGGCAAAAACAGAGGACAGGAAAAAGACAAGGATGTCCATAAAGTCCCTACCTTTTTATATTAACTATGCATAAATATTTCATGATGTGAAGGAACAGTTCAACGACCCTCGACATCAAAAGACTTTTCACAATATCAATTTCCAAGAACTGCTGTATGCAGACGACACTCTAATCATAGCCAAAAGTTGCCAAAAGTGCTAGGACTGCCAACCCGCATTTGCATCTGATCGAACAAGAATCAGAATATCTGCGTCTAAGGCTGAATCATGATAAATGCAAATATAATCAATTATATAAGTTTCAATACCAGCGTCGGCAGAATCAAATTTCAAAATGGAACCATGATGAAGTCAACGACGGAAGCCAAATATTTAGGTGCTGTTATGAATGATAATGATAAAGCTGAAACCTCACAGGAAATAAGACGACGAATCTTGAGCACCATGCCAATTTTGAAACGCCTTGATATTTTTTGGAACAAAACGAACTGCGGCAAAAGTTGGAAATGACTAGTTTACAACTCCATTATCATTAGTAGACTACTTTACGGCTTAGAGTCACTTCAAACTACAGACAATACAGGGAAACTGCTGAATACTTTTCAGCTCAAAGGCTTGAACCTGCACACCACTTACATCGATAGAAACAATTCTAACGAATTCGTTTACCGTAGTTGGCGCTCCTTCTCAGGGACCTCTCTGCAAAATCAGACACTTCCTAGCAACCTTGCTTGAGAAGCTGTTCCTGGGAACCTTGCTTGGGAACCTTTTCCTGGAAACATTGCCTGGGAACTTTTTCCGGGAACCTTACTTGTGAACCTGTTCTTGGGAAACTTGTTTGGGCACCTGTTCCTGGGAACCTGTGGCTGGGAACCTTGCTTGGGAACCTCTTCCTGAAAACATTGCTTGGGAACCAGCTTGCTGGGAACCTGGAAACACGTGTTTGAAAACCTGTTCTGGGAACCTTGTTTTGCTTGGAAAAACATGTTCCTGGAAATCTTGCTTGGGAAACTTGCTGGGAACCTTGCTTGGACACCTCTTCCTGCAAACCTCTTCCTGGAAACACTTGCTTGAAAACATGTTCTGAGAACTTTGTTTTGCTTGGGAAAAACATGTTCCTGGAAATCTTGCTTGGGAAACGGTTCCTGGAAACCTTGAAAACGGTTTCTGAAATCCGTGCTTGCAAAGCCTGTTCCTGGGAACCTTGCTTGGAAACCTGTTCCTGGAAACCTCTTCCTGGGAACCCTTGCTTGGGAACCTCTTCCTGTGAACCTTGGGAACCTCTTGCTGGGAACCCTTGCCTGGGAACCCTTGCTTGGGAACCTGTTCCTGGGAACCTGTTGGGAACCTTATTTGGGAACCTGTTCCTGGGAACCTTGCTTGGAAACCTTGCTTGGGATCCTTTGGGAACCTTGCTTGGGACCTCTTCCTGGAACCCGGTTCCCAACCTTGCACCATGCGGATTTGGCTGCTCCGAGGGATTCTCCTGGAAAAGGAAACCCTTCCCCGGAACCCGGTTCCCAGCGGATTTGGCTGCTCCGACCTGCTCCGGAACCTTTACTATGGCTGAAGACCCCAAGCTTACGCTGTTGGGGAAAAATGGTGATTATCCATAATTATGTGAGTTTACCAGAGGGTATGATTAAGGGTTGGTTATTGGGCGCTGGTTTTTGTGTGTGTTTTTTCGGACTCTTAATCGTGGTTCCAATCAATTGCACCCGTATATATGCTTAAAATATATATATATATAGTGTTTACGTGCTGACTTGAATTCAATTCTTCCTATGTATTCTTGTTAAAGAGTTAGATCATGTTATATATATATATTTAGAGTATATAAATGGATGTTGCGGTGGATGATTAGTCAAAACAAACTAAGAGGGTGGGTGGGGCCGACATATTCCGATGATATCACTTTTCTGACCCTTTTTGTGAATCAGTGACATCTTCGCACGTCGTGGCTTGGAGGCGCAAGGACAATGGCGACAAGAGCTGGCGCAGATGAAAGGAGAACAACGGCAACAGTTGCTGGGACTTGCTGTCCAAACTTGATGATCTGGTTGGTGGTTTGGAACATGAATTTTATGATTTCCCATATATTGGGAACAATCATCATCCCAGCTGACAAACTCCATCATTTTTTCAGAGGGGTAGGTATACCACCAACCAGTGACCGTTTTTTTTTAAACCCTGGTTGATTTATGTTGATTTAACCAGACGTCAACCCACGGCAGCTGGTCCCAAGGCGGGGTTCTGGGGTCGGACGGAAATGGTGGATTTAGGAGGTGTTTAATGGTCATGGTGGATTTTAGGGTGATTTCATGGGATTTTTCATGGGATTCAATGTGATCTCATGGGGATTTAATGGGATTTCAGGAGATTGTATGTGGATATAATTGGATTTCAAACATTTGAGGTAATTATATTTATAGTATATTATTATATGTAATATTTTATGATGTTTTTTTTTGGTGGCATCTGGTGGTGAATCCACAAACCAGATCATGTGCATCCACAACGATCATCCGAGGCTGGCGAGTTTACTGATCAAACCCCTGGATCCGAAATCACATGATGTCAGGATGACCTTCCCACATGCAACTTCTACCCTCTGGTCATCAGACATTGCTGGAAAATCCCCCAGCAATCCATGATTTTCCCATGGGATTTTCCATTGGAAAATTTATGGCATGTACCCACCAGTTCTGACACCTAGGCTTGGTTTGCTTGAGGTGCAGCTGTTGGAGGGTGTGATGGGGTTCTGAATTTCGCATAAGGACGAAGGGCGACATCCCTAAATGACTCTAAATGTACAGTTTTGTCTACATTTATGGCTCCGCTTTGGCCAAATTCTTAGCGCGCGTGATTGTCTGTGAAACATGTTGTTTCGCAGTTTGATGTCGATAATTCGATAATTATTATTATGAACCAGGAACCCCAAGCAAGCAGAAATAAATGATGGTTTCCCCAAACAACCGCTTATGTACAGTATTATGTAGGGTTTCTTCAGTGCATCCATTCATTTCTGGCTCTTTGGGGGTGCAGGAAGGAGATAATTAGTGCTGCAAAGCCTGAAATCTGTAATATTCTTCACATGCCACCGTGCCTGAAAAACAATTGTAGGCCCTTTGCAGAATGCATCGTACGGACTCGTCAACATTTGGTAAAGATTATCATTTTTGTAAACATCAACGATGGTTGGCATGTGAAAGCAGCTCATTCTATATATATATATATAGATATTATGTGTATATATATATATAGATATGTGTGTGTATATATATATATATTCATTCTCAATTTAGTTTAGTTCATGTATGCTCACATGTCTTAAATGTGTTCAAAAGGCTCCAAAGGCTCCGGGTTGCGCTTGAGGACTATCTTAAACTTCTATATACAGTATATATATATCATGTTTGCGCAATTAAGATAACAAGGTTTTGACATGAATGACATTTAATAACTTGATACCTTCTTATGACATGATACGAAATTAATACGAAAAGTTAAGCCGCCACAGGAACTGGCTGACGCCTCGCGACAAAGCAGCGCGAGGATGGAGAAGGTGGGAAATTCACCCCTTAGCAGCGCTGCATTTTGTTCGGGGATTTTCCATCAAATGTGATTACCAGTGGGGAACCATCAACATGGGGCTTCATTACCGATCCTCATGGCGCCATTGCTGAGCATGTTGGACATGCTCAGCCGAGTGCGATTTTCAGATCTCTACGTGTTTCCAATGGGTAGCAACTGCCGGATAAGACGTCTCCAACTTATTCTGGTTGGTGGTTTGGAACATGAATTTTATTTTTCCATATATTGGGAATAATAATGACTTTCATATTTTTCAGAGGGGTGGGTATACCACAAGCCAGTATTCCAACTTTGGGGTATTACTGAACTGCAGAAATGAATGCCCTCCGGCTATCAAACAGGCCATGCGAGTTTTGCCCCTATTTACTTCGATGATTTTGCATCCGTTGATAGGGGATGTCCCTACCTGCTATGTCATTATGCCCATTGCAATCACCATGTTGGCCATTATTTCATAAATTGTAACCAAAGTAATACCACAGTGCACCATAGTTATCATTGTGTCCCTTTTGCAACTATATTATACAAACATATATAAACATCATGAAACCCAGTGATGTTGACCCAGTGCAAATGGATCGCAGGCAGAACGGGCCTTGCAAGTACACGAGTTGCTCGGCAACATCGACGGACTGAGAGTAGATGTGGTGAACAAAAAAAATGTTGTTTATTGGGATTCTGAAGCGATTTTAATGATTTAAGTATATTTCCTAAATATCTTAAAATCACCACCCCTTTAAGGCTACTTTTCAGGGGGGACCATATAAAGTGTAAGATACATTTTTGGGGACCCCCCCTTAAGTGTAAAATTGGTCGCTGGACGTCCCCCAGGTGTCGTTTTTGTGGGGAGGGTCTTAAAAATACCTTCAAAATATAAGCTTACATTTTCAAGGACCCCCTCAAAAACACCTTGAAAAATGTAGCTTACATTTTGGGTATGTTCCCCCTTAAAACGGTGGTGATATCTGAAATGATTTTAATAATTGTTTGGTTGGATTTTTTAAGGACTGTCGCAAGGCCGAAAGAGAATAGAACAGTCATTTGCTATTGTTTGAGGATTGGATTTCACTTTTCCGTTTTTTTTCTGAAAGGTGCTATCCAATGACTATATTGGATGTGCATCTTGTCGCAAGTGACCCCAATGGGTTGATATTTGGCCATGAAAAACGCAGGGGAGGCCTATCATTTTTCAACCACCAGGCAATGCATTGGCCTTTATGAATCGGAATGTTCGGATGGCTAGATGGTTTTACATCACATCCACTTGTTGCGACTCAGCGAATTATGTTTAATCATGTTTAATCCTTAAATTTCTCTAACGGTGATTTTCACATCAATGCATAGGTTTTGTTGGTGTCAAACATGTTTTTAGTTCCATCCCCAGTCTACATTAGCTGGTGATCCTCTACTATTTTTTTGGGGGGCCCCTTGGTGGCTCAAGCGCCGCAAAAGCCATGGATGCCACTATCCACAACTACATTTGCCCTTGGTAAACCTTGATGAAGTCTAATGGCTTTTTAATTGGCCATCAGCATGGGTGCTATATTTTTCCGATTCCGAAGGGTCTCTAAGCCATAGTTGTTATAGATGGTAGTAGTTATAGTAAAGCAGTAGCTGTTTGCGTTCCTGAAGTATAATTCATAATTAAGAAATAATTGAATGGATGGATAGATAGATAGATAGATAGACAGATGACATAGATACCCTCTGGCAATCAAAGATGGTTTGCTGGAAAGTCTTCAATTATAGGGTATTGATGGTTGCTGTCCCAGCTTTAAACCTCCATTTATTTTGGTTATTGTCAATTATTGATATCACCCATTTATTGATGATTAGCGTCCCAATTATAGGTTGTTGATAGTTATGCTCCCATAGATGATTTCGCAGCTTGCCATGTTTGATGACTGAAGGTTAGATCCTTTTCCATTCCCGTTCAGCGCAGAAACGATCGGCGCTTCTAGGCGAAGTGTACGTCGAAGCGAAGAGCAGCTGAAGGTGGCGATGGCCGGGGCAGCGGCCACAGCCCATAGATGTTGGGATTTGGGGGTTTTCTAAGTCATGGGGGTGCCCCAGTAGCTGCATGGTTTATTTGTTATGTTTATTTTACGAAAAATAAAAATAAAAACATTTTAGGAAACTTAGGAAACCTCCCTTTAGCCTCCGGTAAATTAACATAGACCCTGCCAAGAGTTGGAGTTGAAACATGAGTTTTCACTATGTTTTTTATTATTTTAATTTATATTCAGTGTTGTTAATTTGGTGGAGGGTAACGGTCAAAAATCCCAAACAAGGAATCGAAGTATCAACAGTGGTGGATCTAAGCATGACAAATGATGACATGTTGGAATTGAAGCATCAAACAATGGGATTGAACTGAATCAACCAATGAACAATTGATACAATGGGGATATGGGAAGATCATGGGGATTTGTGAGCTGGGAGGCGAGCTGATATTTAGCTGGGAGCATTTTTTTGGGCGAGCTGATTATATGATATTATATGAATTATATGTGTTTTGCAATGTAGCGTAGGCAGTGGGCAGCGTAGTCTCTTCGCGCAGGCACTTGTTGATTTTTGGGCCCAGGCAAGATTGCTAACCAATTTGATATGGATTTGTCTTCAAGTAGGGTGTGGTGTATAAGTGTGAAAACGTGTCAATTTTATCGTGGACAATATCTTCAACCATCAAATTTGAGGATAAACCATTTTCAGATAAACAGCAACGTCCTGTGCAGGCCATCAGCAAAATTCAGGAGGTTCCTCCATGGTATGCTCAACTTGAAGGTCGGAGCCACGGTGAAGGTTCTGCCGCACTGCCACTGTTGCAATTTTCCTGGGATCATGTCTTCTTCACTCGGCTGATATTGGTTGAGAATTGCCGTGAACTATGGTTGGAATCATCTGAATAGATCCCAACATATGGATTTAAAGTGCAAAGTTTAAATGTAGAACATCCCTGAAACAAGTTTTCTCAACTTTTGTGAGATTTTGCAATGTGGGAGATCCTTCTATATCCTCATGCTAGAGAGGGTGAAACAGAATGAAACTGTTTGGTGATGTTTTTTAACCAACCGCCCCTGAAAATGATATGTCGGACATATCACGGTTCGCTTGATGGCAAATTCACAGCTTTGGATAGTCAACCCTTCTGATCATCTGTGGTGGTCGCTCGAACCTCCTTGGCTCTGAATCATAGCTTTCACTGCTTGGCAGATTTTCCTGGAGGGGTTCACCTGCCCTTCACAACCCAGAGGAAAAGATCATAAATTGTAGCGGCCTGTCGAATTTTCCCGGAAGGACATTGCCCCCAAGTTATGGTAGTTTGTAGCCCCCGCTAACTATTTTGCTTCTATATATATATATATATACAGTATATATATATATGCATGCTTGCCGCGGGATTAGCGTCCGGCATTTTCCCTGTAAAATTCTGCACAAAATGCCTCTTGTGACATGTCCATGTGCATTTCGACTGCGCAGGCTCGCGCAAAATGCTTGCCCCGGGATTAGCGTAATGCCTCTTGTGACATGTCCACGTGCATTTCAACTGCGCAGGTTCGCACAAAGTGTGCTTCCCGGTCTTGGGATCGGCCTTCCTCCTCAACATCATCCTCCTCGACATCATCATCATAACCATCCTCCTCCTCCTCCTCATCATCAGCATCAGCATCATCATCATCATCATCGTCATCATCATCATCATCATCACTATCACTATCACTATCACCATCACTATCACTATCACTATCACTATCACTATCACTATCACTATCACTATCACTATCATCATCATCACCATCATCATCATCGTCACCATCATTATCATCACCACCATCATCATCATCATCCTCATCATCATCATCATCATCTCCCTCCTCCTCCTCCTCCTCCTCCTCCTCCTCAACATTCACAGCACCATCTTCCTCTCAACATCGTCATCATCACCATCATCATCATCACCATCGTCATCACCATCATCATCACCATCATCATCACCATCATCTTCCTCATCATCATCATCATCACTATCATCATCACCATCGTCATCATCATAATCATCACCATAATCACCATCATCGTCATCATCATAATCATCACCATTATCACCAACAGAATCATCATTAACACCACCATCATCATCAACATCATCAACAACATTAAAGTGCATGATCTTTTTACTACCCCCACACTGTTTGGGGTCTCTTGCCGGGATAAATTAGATACACATTTATATCCATAGATATCACCAATTGTAATTTTATATTTACCATATGGTTTCTATGATGGCGTTCTCTATCCTTACCATCTGCACGGACCTATAGCGCGTGGAGGTGCCATTGTGAACGTGGAACGTCAAGTGAATGAGCAGCAAGTGGCCGTTGAGGTTGGGCATTTTGACGACCAATTGACCAAGGAACATCTGCGGATTTCGGGGGATTTCAACATGAAAAACTAGAATGGAAGGACTATTTACATGTTTCTACATCAGTTATCCCCAGAATTTCAAGAATCCATGCTGACCTTCCATGGGTAATACATCAATAACTTGGGGGACAGAATGGAAAGCACACAGATGTTGGTCATTTCACATGGCAGATGAATTGGAGGAATTGGTTGAAATATCTAGATCTGGGTAAATAAACGAACGACCTCACAGCAGCCGACACCTGGAGTGGTTGGGAATTGGATTGCGAGGAATTTTCCCGATTTGCTGGGAATGGAATTTAAATGGGTCTAACTGGGATGTAAACTAAACTCAAAAACTTGAGGACATAATGGGAGGGGGTCAAAAGTAATTTGACGCAAATGAACGGGTTTATTTGGGATATTTCATTGGATCTAGTGGGATACAACGAACCAACAATTGCCATGTTTGATAACTGGAAGGTATATCCCACTATTATCCCATTATATCCTCAGTATATGTATGCCCATTAAATCTCATGAAATAGTGGTTAAATTCCCATTTTTCCCATTGGCAACGGAGAACCCACCATTTATAGATGATTTCCCCATTAAGACATCCATTAGTTTGGGTGATTTCCACTGGACACTTCTCGAGATGTCGAGATATCACATGGGGATTTCACCAATCAACGGGGAATACAAAGCACACCATGTGAAACTATGTCCACATGACTCAGACATATGATTACTGCTCATACATATCTATATATAGATACATGCACGCATAGATAGAGATTGGTATATATATATATACATATATATATAAACTATATTTACATGTGCCTGCCAGTATATTGACATAGATATGGAAATCCATGTGTGGGTCTTAATAGGAAATTATCTACATGTTTTGATGAGTTTTGCATGTGTTAATTTCCTGGAGGGTACGTATATACATACATACATACATACATATCCTATAATTTCAACCCTACATTAATCAACTCTGTTGATTAAAGATTCTGGGTGTGCCCCCAATAACGATATACCGATATGCCAACAATAGCGATAAACAAATGTGAATTCAGTTGCTATTAAACTTGCTATCCCATGAAATCCCATCAACCCCCATCCATTACACTCATGAAAGTTTCAATTCATCCTAATCAATTCCCCATGAAACCCCCATGAAATCCGCATTGAACATCATTGAACCTCATAAAATCATCATAAAATCACCATATAATCTTCCTAAAAATTCCAAAAAAACTAAAACCCCTGTAAAATCACCATAAAAGCACCATAAATGCTAAAATCCCCATACAATCACCATATAATCCTCCTAGCACCCCCATAAAATCCCCATGAAATCACCATAAAATGCAAAACCCTCCGTAAAATCCTCATAAAATGCGTGCTTTCCCTTAGTTGTCACAGCTCGGCCAGTCCCTGGCTTCCCCTCCGCCATGTGCGCCACAGGTGCAAGTGGCAAGGCTCCAGGTGCGACTCCTGGGCCGATGGTGGGATGATATCGTGATCAAATTAGGGATATACTGTTATACTTGTACTTACTTGTTTTTTTTTGCTCGGCCCTTTGAGATTCACTCGCGGCGGTCTCGCAATGGATCCTCAGCACATCGGCTGATAATCCGGGCGCGTGCCTCAATGCGTCTCCAGAAAGAGACTGCAAGGCACATGCAAAAATTCGATGGGTATTCCTTCGCTTTAGAGGTTCGAAAGTTGCCGGCCTCATCATGGCCGATGAGAGATTCGGTGCGGTCACGTTGCATGGGCTGAGCAAATTCAGTGAGCACGTCGCTGATATTGCAATTCGCATAGAGGAGAGATGTAGGCTTCGAGCCACATGCTCCATGATGTCCTTGTCTGAAGGTGTGTCGACGAAACAACCATCCAGCGCGTAACAGAAGATTGATCACTCCAGTCCTCCAGATGGCTGCTCGATCAGGCTGTAGTGGCGGCGCAGGGTGTTCCAGAATCACTGCTCCCGCGCATAGAGCCACCGGCACGCACAGCCAAATTCCACGCAGCAAAAGGCTGTTACCAACAGCTGATTGCTTCAGTTCAGCAAGGGAGAGCTTGGTCAGGCCCCACGGACAGGTGGCACTTCTAAGTGGCCGACTTGCTTGGTTGGATATACTGTATATATATATGTACATATAGTATAAAGTTGTATATAGTGAAGTAATATACAAATAGGATGTGGATTAGTGATTGATATTATCAATATATGTATATATCAAGAGTAATCCGATGAAAACATGGAAAATAAATAAGATGACGCCCGCTAGAGATACCCTTGTTGTTTGGTTGGTAAAGTGGGTTATACTGCCTGGTTCATTGCGGATTATGCGCTAACACATACTCAACCGGATAGCTACTCATTGACCTGTTTCTTTTGGGATGAGATAGGGGTATGTTTCACAGCTCAAATGTAAGTATGAAAGTATTCTTTCCGTGATGAAGTGTGACTGTTGGGTGTAAAAGTTTAGTACATACGACTGTTTTTTGTTTGGATGATTCGTATTGCAAGCGGCTTGAAGGTGTTCAAAACGTGTTCACAATATGCTTTCCGTTATATCCCCAAAAAATGTCGAATTCAAATACCACTTATCACTATGTCGTTAATCTGCGCTGATTCCCCTGGGGGCTACAGCTATCTCAAACATATCCCCCAGCACCCCAAGACGTATAAATACATGTCTGAAGATCCCCGGAGGTATCTCTAAAGATGTCTCCACGAGAGATTCCACGATGAGTGGTTTGATTGAAAATAGGATGCCCTATCATCACGTTGACTATTAGAAATTAGAATTGCGATTTGCGGGGTGTAGCCCATTTTCAGACCTACCCATCAGTCGTATCCCAATAGATCCTCCTTATATGGCCAATATATCGCATGAAAATAGCCATGAAATCGCCATATTTTGATCATGTTTGATGCTTAAGTCATGTTAAGTCAAGCGAACTTCTGTTTTTTGGCTGGTGAATCTCAGTCTCCTGGACTTGGGTGAAGGAAACATTTGCAGGAACCCCCGCGACTTTGCAAACTAGATGGTTTCGTGTAGATTTCAAATCAACTGCTTAAATCATCTAAGATCTCTGCCATGTCACTATGTGAGCTACATCTCCATATTACCCCAGCATTTTCACACGCTTTCCCATGGGTTTCCCATGATTTCCCATGGCTTTCCCCCATCGGTCGGTGCGAAAAAAGGTGGAGTGCGATGGCTTGCGTCGCCGAGCCGAAGTCCTGGGCGGTATGCGCGAGGAGATACTTCAGGCGCTGGGGATTGGTGGATTGGTTGGAGGGAAAATCTACAGGAACCCTCTATAATATCTATAAATCCTATAATTGGTGGTAAAAAAGATGCAAAAAGTGTAGTTTCCTGTGGACTTGTTTCCTAATGCGTAGCAAGGGTTCCCGTTTCACTCTGGGGGTCTGGGGGTTGAGGGTGTGTTCGCTTGGCGAATAAACATCCAGCTATACCAGTTATCTTAGGTTACCCACGGTCTCAAGGCCTTGACTCATAGCTAAGTAAGGAATGCTTCAGCTGAATATATAATTAACGGTATCCTTGGGGAATACTTTAAACACATAATAAACAAATCAGAAAACATGGTGATAAAACCCTCATTTGATAGGGCCTGGGGGTATCATTTGGCTCTATGTTAAGGAACAGATCAGATACCAATTGGGACTTTAAGGATTTTAACCAACCCCCCAAAAATGGATTTAAGGGAGAGATACACCAACAATAAATGGACATATCATGAGGATATGATGGGATATAAAGCAACAGTAGTGGGAATTTAACAAACAATGAATATCACATTAAAATACATTAAATGGGTTTGTCTGGAAATAGGATGCCCCAAAATTGTTCGTTCAATTCTTATTTCCCTGATAAATTTGCCATTTTGAGGTATCCTCCATTTCCAGAACCAGATGGACATATGGAAATATTGATGGGATGTCTTTATAATTGCATGTGGGTCAACCAACCGTTTGATGGGGATATGACAGGATATATTTCAATGAACTTTAATGTATGCAGGTACATTTCGTACTACGAGGGTGCGACTAAAAAAACAGAATATGGAATAAACAATGGGAAATGGAAGATTACATGGGACAATATTTGTGCGAAAAAGTGGATATGGGAAAATGCGACAATCATTCGCAAGTTGGGATATCATATACAGGGAAAATGGGAGATCATGTGATCATATGGGATACTCCGGTTGCATATGAAGACCTAGACATGGTTGAAATTATCATCCGGCATAGTTAAAAATCTCAAACTGGATACTGTAAACTGTAAACCCGGGATTTCGGATGATCTCGGCATAGTAATCAACTGGTGGATTGAAATCGAATTGTGATTTGGAACCATGAAAATGGAATGATGTTCCCCAATGACTGATGTTGTTGGGATGGGTTGAAACCAACTATTTGATACTTTCTGTAGTTTTTGCTGTGGCTCAACAGTTTGACCGTAGAGGAACACGGACATGTACAACCTACCATTTGTATCCATTTGTACAGTAAATGAGTTTCCCCAGTAGTTTCCCATGTTATTTTTTGATTTGATCTTAACATAACTTAATATATCTTAATTTGCTGGAGGCTAGATCATAAAAAAAATCCACTGTAGTTCAGCAGAGTATGTATATACATATATATATATGTATATATATATACACATGGAACCCTGCTTAATTGCCAGTGTGACTTCGGTCAACGGGCCCCTCTTCGCCGAAACGCGACCGGACCAGGCGATGGATGAGAAAGTGGCTGCCAGGCTGAAGTGAATCATAATTGCTATCGGAAAATCATGGTTAAATGATAGGACAGTTATAGGAAAATGATGGTGAAACGATAGGATAATGATGGTTAAATGATAGGGTAATGATGGTCAACTGATAGGATAATGATTGGTATGATAGGGATATTTAATTGGGTAAACCCAATTTCATAAACCATGCTTAAAATCACCATTTTTACGGGTGGTATAAACCATCTCCACATGGTAGGTTTATGGCATTGGGTTGCCCACAAAAAATGCAATTGTTCTTTTGGACATTTTACTTTTGCCTATGATTTTGGGATTTAGGATGATTTGGGGCCATGTTCAAAAAATTTCGAGGCTTTCCCAATCTCACCGATCATGTGTATGATGGGGATGCGTACGCGGCTTTTTGGATTGTTGGTTGGGCTCATAATCGCTTCGGATTTAGGACTAACTAGCTAGGAGATATATACAGCGCTGCTGGAACAATGGCCATGTCTTTGTTGTTCAATCGCTTATATATTCCCTTTGAGTATTGCCAAGTTTTGAACGCCTATCCATGACTACTTTATCATAATTTCCACCATTTTCCCATAATTTCCCCATATTTTCCCACATCTTCGCATATGTTTCCATTCAAAACGTCATTTCTCACGGGTCCCAAGGCTGTTTGCCGGGAACCGCTGAGCTCGGCGAAAGAAGACAGGCCCCAACAATTTCATGGTTCATGGGGATCGCAAATTGCTATTGAAATGACCCTGGAGTTCGTTGATTTGTCTAATTTTGTCTATGAAAAATTGTGATTTTCCAAAGTTATATGGATTTCATCGGTGATTTTCCATGAACATGACAAATCAACGCACTAAATTGTAATTTAACAATAGAACATGTCAATTTCAATAGGAACATGCTGGTCAGCCACTGGATTTAGGGGTACTGGTACCTTGTTTTCAACCACACCTAAATATTGGCTGAGACATGCGGCAGAAAAGATGAACCCTCCAAACACACTGTTTTTCGCCTCTTTGGAGCTACGTTGTCCTTGTTGATCCCTGGGACAACGATCGAAATTTGCTTTTTTTGCTATGTTTTTGATTGATATTCATTGATTTTGTCGGATGGGTTGAAACCATGACCCAGACTTGGTGTGCAGCAACTGGTGTGGCCCATGGCTGGGGGTGAAAATTCATACCTACATTCCTACATACCTACATACCTATATACCCACACGCTTACGTACGTACCTACGTACCTACGTACCTACGTACCTACGTACCTACGTACCTACGTACCTACGTACATACATACACACATACACACACATACATACACATACATACACATACATACACATACATACACACATACATACACATACATACACATATACATATACATATACGTATACATATACACATACATACACATACATACACATACATATACATACACATACATACACAAACATAAACATACATACACATACATACACATACATACACATACACATACATACACATACGTACACATACATACACACCTACACATACATACACATAGACATACACATTGACATACACATAGACATACACAGAGACATACACATAGACATAAACATACACATAGACATACACATAGACATACACATAGACATACACATGCATACATACACATACATACATACACATACATACATACACATAGACATACACATAGACATACACATAGACATACGCATGCATATATACACATACATACATACACATAGACATACATACATACACATACATGCATACACATACACATGCATACACATGCATACAGATGCACACACATGCATACATATGCATACACATGCATACACATGCATACACATACATACACATACATACACATACATACACATACATACACATACAATATACATACACATACGTACACATACATACATACATACATACACACACACATACACACACATGCACACACATACACATATACATACACATACATACACATACACATACATACACATACATACACATACATACACATACATACACATATACATATACACATACATACACATACATACACATACATACACATACACATACATACACATACATACACATACATACACATACATACACATACATACATACCTACCTACCTACGTACATACATACGTACACACACATACATACATACATACATACATACATACATACATACATACATACACACATACATACACACATACATACATACACACACATACATACATACATACAAATATACATACATACATACATACATACATATACAAGCATACACATCCATATACATACACATACATACATACCTACCTACCTACGTACATACATACATACACACACATATACATACATACACACACATACACACATACACGCATACACACATACACGCATACACTACATGCATACATGCATACGTACATACATACATACAGACAGACAGACATACAGACATACAGACATGCATGCATACATGCATACATACATACAAACAGACAGACAGACAGACATACAGACATACACATACATACACATACATACACATACATACACATACATACACATACATACACATACATACACATACATACACATACATACACATACACATACATACACATACATATACATACATACACATACATACACATACATACACATACATACACATACATACACATACATACACATACATACACATACATATACATACATACATACATACATGCATGCATACATACATACATACATACATACATACATACATACATACATACACACATAAACACATACACGCATACAAACATACATACACATACATCCACATACATACACATACATACATCCATCCATCTATCCATCCATGTGTGCATGCATGCATACATACATACATACACATGTGCACAAAACAATAAATAAATATATATATATATATAACTTATTTATCCCATGTTTTTCGCGTAGATACCTCCGGTCCGCAGGTCTGGCGTCTTGCTGAAACGCTGCGATGAACTGGACGCACGGCTGGCGTCGCAGAAGGTGCACGTGGAGGTGCGATTGATCCCGGTGATTCCACGGTTCCCCGGGGATTTGATGGGATTTCATGGGAAACATGGCAAGAGAAATGGGATTTCAATGGGATTTGATGGGTTTAAGATGGTAAAAACACATCAAACCTGGTGCTGATTTCATGGGATTCCAATGGAATTGAAACATGTTTTTCTAAGTGGTGACAAATGCCAGCACGGTGATTTCTCATGTGGATATTTTATGATATAACCAACATGGGTACAACCAACAAGTTGATGGGATAATCATGGGGATCATCATCGTTTACCCTCCAGTAAAATCACATAGCTATGGACAATGGCGCATTTAGTTTGCTGATTTTCCCAGCTATTCACAGCTCCATTTAGTTCTGGTTCCAACCATATCCTGGTATCCCCATGAAAAAACCAGTAGGTGACGGTGTTCCCATTTTTCCCATTGTAAGTGATAACAATTTGTTCACATGGTATATCCACTTACAACAATGGGAAAATAATGGGAAAAATGGGAACTTACATGGTACCCACTGGTTATTTAACATAGCCATGGAAGCCATGGCCCATAGAAATAGATGATTTTCCTAGCTATAAACCTCCATTTATTTTTGTGATTTTCCATGGTTATGTTAAATAACCAGATGGTACATCAATCATATATGGGATACCCTCTGGTAAACATACAAAAAACTATGGAAAAATCCACCATTTTAGAACAGGAAATCAACTATTTCTATGGATACTATAATTTCAGATATGGTATATCATATCATATATTAATATATCAACTATGGAATAATCTATATGTATATCATAATTATGGTATATCATCTATATGGATAATCTATAGATACAATATATGGGATATCATAATTTCATTCCGCGATTGTGCGACCTAGCTGCTTCCATGGACTCCAGGCCCACGAGCAACGCTTCAGCAGCTTCGCCGAACGCTTGGAGGTGAGCCAGCTGGCGGTTTTTGAAGATTCCTGGGGTAAACAAAGAAAAAAATGTGGAAACCAGCTGCGTTTCCCTAGGAAATGGATCTTTTAAGTGGTGAGTTTGTTTACATCTTTTTGTATCTTTGCAGGTATATTCACCATAAACCCTAGTTCACCAAGTTAATTATAAAAACCCAGTTTAGCAATCTATTTCGCCCCACCTTAAATATAATGATATAGGAACTCCCAGCAACAGATAGAACAGTTGGAAAATGTTGGAAACATTTTTTGGAAACATCCTCGAAAAATACTGTCCGGCATTTTTAAAAGCATGTTTATACTGTATGTTTATATAATTATACGATACATGTATATATTATGGCATTTTTCAGACTAATATACGTATACATTGGGTCAACAGTTTGGACTAGAGAAAATAATGGCATCGGTATATTGTTTACCTTACCGGGTCCGGATGATGTTTGTATGTACCCAAATATATATATATGCATGTATGTATGTATATATATATGTACAACTAAGTGGCGGTATTCATTTCTCCACATTTTCAAGGCCACATTCTGAACAGTTCAGAGATTTAATCCCATCCCCGTAATATACACACCCTTTGGAGTGTTTGTCCTCAAACGAATAGATTCACTACTGAACCAAGGTTGCTGGGAGCCATACACCTACCATTCCGGGATGATTTATACGACCCTTTTTCAAATCTGGTGATTTGTTTTTTCGGTTTATGGCGTTTTTTGTGAATTCCAAAATCCATATGATACCAATCATTCTCCTATCATTTAACCATCATTTTCCCATGATTTTCCCCACACAAAGATGGCCCAGAACTGACAACTGCATCGCCCAGTCGTTTTTCCCAGGGCTTGCAGCAGGAGGTCTTTGATTTGCTGCATCAAGGTGCCGCAGACGGGCCCATATTTTCGCAGCCGTTTCGGAGCTACGAAGAGTTTCCCAGGTCTCTACATGGTTGTTTTTTTCAATGGGATAAAAGATAAGTACAGTAGACGTCATGAACTCGACACTAGAATCATCGTCACCATCAGAGCATACTGTAGTGGTTTATAACTTTATAACATTGTGTATTGCCCCGATTCTTGGGACATTTATGTCTTAGCCCCCAAATGGTTGGCTAGTGGAAGTGAGTGGAGATGCTTTTATATCTTTTATGGCATTGTGGATCACATGAAAGATGTAACATATACTTTTATGGTTTTTCTTTTGTGGTGTTGTTTTGCAATCTTGATGGGGAAGAGCTTGTACTGAGCAGCAAAATGTTTCTGAGTATCCCATCATACTTGAGGAATGTGAGAAGCCCAATAGTAAACCTAGCGGCCTGGTGGATGATTCCTTAGCACCAATCCACGTTTGGCGATTTTGGAGATGTTTTTATTTGTTTGGGTTTCCCACATTATCCCATGTTTTTCCATGGGTTTTCAATGCTTGGCATAGTTTGGGAGTAGGCCATTGGCCTTGCTATGGGGGTAGCCTCTGGTCCTTTGTGCCATAGGGAACTGGAAAATCATCATGTTTGATAGACATACAATCTATAGCTATCTATGTCTATAACATAATATGATTTTAGCCATATGCTAGATTACCAGAGGGTACGCGAGTTTGACTCACACATGATTCGCACCAAAACCCTTCAGAGGTGGGCCATGCTGGGCGCTGATTCGCAAAGAAGTGTTTTTTCGATGACATTTTCAGCACCTGCTATTTACCTGTACCATCATGTAGCCAATGTTTAAGCAACACTTATGACCTGTATAATACCCTTTGGTAATTTAACATAGCTATGGAACATCTGTGCTTTTTGTCGGTCATTCATGGCTTCCATCCATGTAAATCCTCCATAAATGGTCCATGGCTTCCATAGGCGCTCAGAAGCGACGCGAGGAGCTTCTAGCGGAGGTAGGGCGGAACTGGTGCAACTCTCAACACATCCGTAGAAAGCGCGTCAAAGACGGCAAGATTCAAGATGATACATGTACTGTGTACATATATATATATATATATCTATGTGTGTATAATAATTATATGTTATTACATGTATAGTAACACTGTATAATTAACAATTATAATATATATATATATATATTATAATATATGATTACACACACAGACACACACATGGGCATTTCGAGGGTGCAGGTATTTCCATTGTGAGAACACATTATTTTTGATGGTAGCCGTAACCGTTGGAAGTCAGGCGAATGCCAAACATCCCAATCAGCCAATATGTTTATGACAATCCGTCATAGTCTAGTATGGTGAATTGAACATAGATGTGTTCATGCCAACAGTGATTGGGCAATTCGAATCAGGTTATATATCTGGTTGGTGGTTTGGAACATTTCTTATTTTTCCATATATTGGGAATAATAATCCCAACTGATTAATATTTTTCAGAGGGGTTGAAACCACCAACCAGATATGTATTGGTTCTAGCGTGCAGCTTTTTGTGATGGTCGCTCCGACAGGTGGTGAACTGGAGGTAATACGAGTTGTTCTTGGTCAACTCCCGATTTTTTCCATCAATGAAACCCAATCCTTCGTTGCTTCATTCCTGGTTTCTGATGGTTCTATGAATCGCCCATGTTTGTTGTTTAAAGCCGAAATTTGTTGTGAATCTGCATTTTCGTTGGAGCCAATGCCAGATTTTTTATGGAAACAATCCCCCAATGGTATTGGTTAAACCACATTTCGATGGTGCCACAAATTTGTTGCTTAAATTAATTAAAACCGCCAGTTTGAGGGTTAAAATCAAATTCACTTTTTGTTGGATATGTAAACTTTTAAATTTGGCTTGAATCCCAATCCCATCGAAACAGCTTTGTTGTTGGTTAAAACCACAGTTTCACTGATTAAATTACAATTGTTTGTTGGTTCAAGCCCTGTTATTGCTGCTTAAATCACATTTTTTCTTGGTTAGATCATCATATTTGCTACTTGAATATACGTACTTATGATACTTATGTAAAGATTGTAAATCACCAATTTTTCTTGGTTAGATCATCATTTTGCCTACTTCAAGGCCAATTTTTCCCAAAAATGAGGTCCAGTCGCAAGAAGCCCCGGAGGTCGATGGGCAGATGCGCGTCCTGAGGGAGCGGATGGATACCCTGAGCGAACTCATGGACGAGCTGATGCTACGACAGGTGGGTTCCCCGGTGGAAATCCATGGGGAATCGGGAAATATCACAGGAATCTATAGGGAAATCCATGGGGAAATCTATAGGGAATCTAGAAAAGATGTTGAAATGTGAAAGCGGTTGGTGAGTCATTTCAATCAGGATGAATCTATCTCAATCTTTCTCTACATGTATACATATAATATCAATATATGTATCAGAAAACCACCAGATAGTTGGCCATTGGCTGCAATGCTACTTGTTGACATCACAGACCTTTTAAAAAGACACGTTTGACGTATGGAAGAGTGTAAGGCAGGACCTGCAATTGCTGGGCATATTCAAACTACCAGCTTTCCGATCTTGGGGCCTTCCCATTTTTTCTGCCCTACAAGCCGTCTTGTCATTTTGTATATCTAGTGGGGGTACCTCCAGTTCTCATCCGATTTTCATGGGATTTTCCAGCGATAAAGGGGTACCCCCATGACGACATGGAAACCTCCAGAGTTGGCAATCGATGGAGGCATCTTCCGACGGTCGAAAGGGTTCGGGAACCTGGCCGTGAGGCACTGGCAACCGGTGGCTCCACTTTCTATGTCACATAAACACACCAAAATCCCAGAAAATCAAAGTTCAACTCAGATTCATGAATATATCTACCCTCTGGTAAACTAACATAGCTATGGAAAATCACCATTTTTAGTGGGAAAATCCACTATAAATCACCATTTTCAATAGCTATGTTAAATTACCAGAGGGTAGCTGTTTCTTGGCGATGTTTCGGGGTTCCGCCAGCGCCTGAGGTCGCTTCATGCGATCCGCCTTGCCTCGACTCTCTGAGGAATTCTGAGTTGCATTGCTGGAGGGGGTGGCAGAAACTGCACTGAAGATGCATACGTCTTCGAAACAAACATGAACGGGTGAAAAAAGATGAGAATTGGCATATATTATATAACTAACATATATACATATAATATATATATATATACACATTAGACATACCTCGTCATGTTTTTTTCGTTGTATACATATTGAAGTATTGCAGTTGAATCATATAATTTTTTTGTTGATCATGGAGGAGATCCTGTCTGGGAATATGGACATGGACACATATATATACACATATCATATATTATATTCATATCATATTTCTTTACCACGTTTACATTTATATAATAGTTTTATAATGATATGTATATATATATGTGAATGTATATTTACCAGATGTGCATTCAATAGTTTATATGTATGTGCACATACATACATACATACATACATACATACATACATACATATATATGTTGTCAAATCGGGCGAGACGGGAACTTGTCAATGGGAATTCCAGGATACTAAAATGGAGGTACTGTACCATATAAGGCCATATTTTGCTGGGATATTCCCTTACATAGGCCTTATATAGGCCTTATATATGGTAGGTACCTCCAATTTAGGTTCCTGAAATGGCCATTGAACTTGGGAACCTATCGAAGAGATACAATACACGGCTTCTTAGGCTTACTGTAGTTCAATAGAGTTATATAAATGAATGAACAAGACAGACTACAGTCCAAAAGCAGGAAAGGTGGATACAGTGGATACATTGATCTTCTTTTTGGATAGAATGATGCCTGGAACTTCTGCCGCTCTACTTCACTGTACATTTTGAGACCACTGAACGGAACTTGCAATGGTCCGAATGGAGAAAGCAGATGCGGCCAATAGATGTTGTTTAGATGTTGTTTAGATGTTGTTTGTGCTGACATCTAAACATATCTAAACATATCTAAACCTATATATACACACACACACTGACTCTTTGGATTCAACATTTGTCAAAAAAAAGGTACTTGAAGTATTTGAACGCACCATGTCAATCATGTAGAGGACTAAACTTCTCGCGGCGGTTCCATTGCAATTCCTGACTGGGTCTCCTTTCCAGCGTTCCGGCGCGCCATTTTGCCGCCCCAGAACCAACCAAATGATGCTAACCAGTGGTTATATCAGTTATATCATTTTTTTCTCACCTCAACATCCAAAAGGGAAAATGGAACATGGGTACAAAACGGTACCTGGTTGGTGGTTTGGAACATTTTTTATTTTCCATATATTGGGAATTATCATCCCAACTGACTAATATTTTTCAGAGGGGTTGAAACCACCAACCAGAGTAGGTCATGTGCCACAATTTTGGCTTATTCATAGCTTTCGTTCTTTTTAGTATTCGACCATTCCAAATGTTGGGAGATGTTTTATCATTTTCGTCCCGGCTCCTGAAACGATGATTGAACCCTCCATGGGGGTTTCCGTATTTTGGGATTTTTGGATATTTTTTGGGGATCCCCAAAACCATGGGTTTTAGTACTAAAATGGTCTGACTTGGATGATTTGGGCGTACCCCCATTTTTTGGAAAGCATGTGTGGTGGAACAGTTCAATCAATTCTTAGTATTCATCTATAGTCTATCCCATAGGATCCAGCTATATATGGTAACATGGGTCCCATCAATATACCCCAGTCATGTTAGCATATATACCAGCACCATGGATCCTATGGGTATAGGAAACATATTGTGGTGGAATCCCCGGTGCTCCGGAATCTTCTGGGGCGATGCGCCGGCCGCCGACCAGCGGATCGCCAATGCCTTTTTCGCCAGCCGCTGTGCCGAAAAAAGCACACGAAACGCCCGATGGGATGGGAGGTTTCCTGAAGAGTCTCCCTGAAAATACAGTTTCGGAGGTTTCGGGAAGTCTGAAGTCTGAATTTGGCTTAAAACCAATTGACATTCAGTCTTAGTTCATTCTTTTCATGTCCAGCCGGTCCTTTGTGGGATGGTCATGGGATTTTTTCATGGGAAACCTGGCTGCAACTTACCATGATTGGGGGATGGTTTCAATCTCATAAGGATTTTTGATGACTTGGGGAAATGGTGTATGGCAGCTAGGGTGTACCACAAAAAAAGTGGTTGTTTCAGTTAAGATGTTGCGGCTTTACCCCAATCTTGGGAGATAGCTGGATCATGGGGGACCGTTCTTTCAACAGGTTTTTTGAGAATGAATGGCTCAACCCACTATCCGTTCACCAATTTTCATCATCCCCAGTAGGGGTATACCTACAGACTATCGAAGTGATGGGCATCTTGATGCGTTGATTCCCTAGTTGCATCCACTTTGTGATCATCAATCTTTAATTAAACTTCAAGGAATTTCTATTTCTATCTGTTTCTATCTCATATACATATATAGTTATATAATTATATAGTTATATACACCACATATACAGTATAACACTATATTGGTATACACCACATATATATACTGGATATTAACACTTTATGTATTAATACATATACAGTATATATATATATATAGATATCGTGTATATATATATACATAGTATTAATTAACATACTATTGTGCCACTTTCCCTTAGGGCCCTTTCACTCTCAGCTGTCCATCCACTCAGTGATGATGAATAGGGATTTTCATAGGGGAAAAAACCTGACAAACATCATAGTGATATATGGACCATGATATTTTCATGTTTTCATATGGTTGAATATGTGGGAGCAACATCCTGGCAAAGTCGTGGGACCAAACCATCCATCAATGCCCCTGGGCCAGGAGGAGGCGGGTGCTGAGGGCTTCAAGTATTTGCTGTCCATGAAGATGTGGTCCCTCACCGAAAACAAGGTCCAGGCACGGACAAGAAGGGGAGATGGGGTACCTGGAGGGTCCAGTGGTGGTGCATAACTAGAACATGGGCTTCAGTTATTAGCATATAGTTATAGATAAGTCCAGTTATAGATAGGATATATTATAATGATTTGTAATGTCTATAGAAATTGGAAGTTGTTGAAAGTTCCTAGCGTCTAAAACAGAACTGCACGGGACTGACCCCTGGGGGCAGCCTGGCCAGCTACGATCAGTGGGATAATAATTATCATGGAAATGATGATTCCCGCTGGCACACTATGGTTTTTCCCCAAGCATAAAGCTCCGATTTGGGGATTGTCAAGAAACAATCGCGGTCAAAGCTTGGATAAAATGCCTTGGGGGATGGTCATCAATGATTATATATATATACACAATTATATATATATGTTACCCTCTAGTAAACTAACATAGCTATTGAAAATGACCATAGAAATAGTGGATTTTCCCATTAAAAAATGGGTGGATTTTTCCATAGCAAACTGTTAGTTCACCAGAGGGTATAGTTGGGATCAATAGACCCATCATCCCGCCGGGTGGGAAACTGAACCCACGGCACATGTCTGTTCTTGGCGTTCATATGATAGACATTGGATGCCAAAGGGCCAAACGCCATGGGTTTTGGCACACATTTCAGTTGATGACATTCGCCGTGCCAGTGTGTTTTGGCATTTTTTTCTTGCGTTTTGCAATGTTTTCTGCGTTCATGAGCTTGCAAAATCAGCGTCATTTTTTGGTATTGTTCTTCAATTTTTCAGGTTTTAGCACACTTCTGCGCGCCATTTTTTCTATCGCCAAGGATGCAGAGCACTTGTCATCCAGACTGGACAGTCTCATTCAAGACTTTGGCAGTCTTTTGAAAGGAACGGCTTGCAAGTTGCTGGACGAAGATGTTACAACGTATCAGGACCGTCTTTGCAAGTTACTGGACGAAGATGTTACAACGTATCAGGAACGTCTTACAAGTTGCTGGACGAAGATGTTACAACGTATCAGGAACGTCTTACAAGTTGCTGGACGAAGATGTTACAACGTATCATCAACGTCTTACAAGTTACTGGACGAAGATGTTACAACGTATCATCAACGTCTTACAAGTTACTGGACAAAGATGTTACAACGTATCAGGAACGTCTTGCAAGTTACTGGACAAAGATGTTACAACGTATCAGGAAATCGTGATTGACAACGCAGGCCACAGGACGCTATTACATCCCCCCAAAACACCCGCCAAAACCCCGCCGAAAACCACCCAAAAAAAAAGACAATATACAAAAGTGACAACAGTCTTGCCCCCCGAGGGGCGCCGTCACCAAAAACATGCCATGAGGAGTAAAGAACAAACAGTGAATGAACCAATATCTTTTAGCTGATGAAGCCTACGGGTGGAAAACCTTTCTTGCAAACCATTACTGTTAACCTAGCCCACCCCACCACCACCCCCCTCTTGAAAACATGATAAAATACTGGTTCGGTTTTCCACCCGTAGGCTCAATCATGTCCAATCCTCATTGCTTGTGAATTACAGCTAAAAGTCACCATAATTTGCTGGTTAAATCCTTATCATGTGTTGGTGACATCCCCATTTTCCGCAGGTCTGGTTGGGTAAGCCATCTACCATGACTGGGGATAGTTGATACCACCAATAACGATGGTGATGACTTGGGGAAATGGTGTATGGCATTGGGTTTACCCTCTGGTAAACTAACATAACTATGGAAAATCACCATTTTTAATGGGTAAATCCACTATAAATGGCCATATTTTCCCATTAAATATGGGGCTTTCCTGTACATTTTCCCTTAAACCAATCCATTGAGTATCACAATACTTGGATACCGTCATCCAACATGAACCAACTTGTATCAAATAACATGGCATAGGCTGCATGGAGTTACATAGCAGGACTTGGATGCCCCCATGTCCCCATAGACCAACAATCATACACTTGTAATAACATCATTCAACATCACAATCTAACATCATTACATTAAATAGCGTAACATGTCCATGAACTCTGGTTACCCTTTGGTAAACTCACGTTTAACTATGGAACATCACCGTTTTTTTAGGTAAATCAACGAACTTAAATGGCCATGTTCAATAGCAAACTGTTAGTTTAGCAGGATGGTAACTATAGTTATATATATATATATTCTCCAAACAAGCATAGTTAGTTGCTCCAATTCATTCGCCCCTTATCCCCTATGTTGAAGCCCAGGTCCCAACCGGGCCAACGGGGCCTCGCTCGCCCCCCGGGTTCTCAGGAGCTCAGACTCCTCCACGAGAAAAAGTGCGAGGCACTGGAGGAGCTGAAAGGCGAGGAATGGCGGGGGTCTGTCAGGGGGGATGTTGAAACACTATGGAGATATTATTGATGGTATGTATACATATATATATAATATATATATATGTATGTATACATATGTATATGTACATGTATATGTATAAGTTAATACTGTAGCTTCTTGTAGGTTGATATTCCAATATTTATTACTGTAGCTTATATATGATGGATTGATGCTAAGGGGCTAGGCCAAGAACCCAGTCTTTTTTTCGCAAACCAACGGGGAAGCTCAAGGTTTTGAAGCCCTGAAAATCCACCTGGAAATCACCATTGTTCAATATTAAGACAACCATTTTAGGGGTATACGGTGCCATTTTCAGACAGACCCAGTGCAAGGCACGAGCATTGAAACAATGTGGGAGAGGGACTTGCAACGTTGGGCAACTCAGGGGATGGAGGCTGCGGATGGACTCCCCTTGTCTAACTAATGACTTGAACGTGTGAAAGATAACGGTTCCCCAAAGAGAAATCCGGCGAGGTTGAAAACATGGCTTAGTGGATCATTTTTGAGAAATTCAGTATTGTTTAGGTGTGTTTGCGGGTTATCCTTGTCATGTCCCCCTTGTGTTTGCCATGTTTTGTGTTGGTACGGGCACATAGTCCTTCGTCATGTCTCCACTATGATACGCATTGAGCACATTACATAAATCTACACACGCTATCATCTGTCTGCATGTTGGTTGGTTGGTTCATATATATATATGTATGTATACAGACAGCCAGACAGACAGACAGACATACATGCAGATAGATAGATAGATAGACAGACAGACAGACAGACAGACATACAGATAGATAGATGGATAGATAGATAGATAGATAGTTAGATAGAGATGTAGATGTAGATGTAGATGTAGATGTAGATGTAGATATAGATATAGATACATACGTACATATACATATACATTTTTAAACCTCGCTATGTAAAATGTCAACCCAGGCTTGAATCCTGCATGATGAATTCGTGTCCCCAAAACTTCCAACATCCTAGTGACATTGGTAGTCGCTGACAATACCGTATCGTACCATACAGTACCAAATATGCCAGTATAAGCCTAGGCCCTAGTTTAGTATTGGATCTGTTCAGTTGTTGGGTCCAATTTCCCAAGAAATTTTGTCATATGAGGTTGATGGAATTTTAGACATAACCCATCAAAGCATGATGAAATCTCTGACTCCGTTCTTGGTACCAATATACATCATTACCCTCTGGTAAACATACACAACACTATGGAAAATCACCATTTTCAATGGGTAAATCCACTATTTCTATGGCCATTTTCAATAGCTATGTTGAATTACCAGAGGGTATGTCATGAAAACCATTTCTGAAGAACATCTAACATCTGTCGTTTGATGGTGCAAGAACGGCCGTAACATACATCACCATTGAAATCACCATGCATCATAATTTTATTGATACCACTATACATCATTATACCGTGAAGATAAATAAACAGAACACACGATACTGATGATGAAGTATCATTATACCATTATAGGCCATTATACATCATGATTATAGAATCTAATATAATCTAAGATCATTATCCTACCATCTAATATAGGTATTTACCGTTCTACTACTACTATATGTATATATATACTATTTTACCACACGTATACATGTATTTATATACACATGACTAATTAACACTATTTTACATATGTACATAGATTATCATAGTAAAGTAGCTATAGATTAGATTATGATTGCTATTATAAAATAGTTGTACTTCTAGTTAACTACAATTTGCGAATTAACTATAGTTGCGTTCAGAGTAAATTGACTATAGAGTACACATACCATCACCAACTAGCATGAAATACATATACCTAAAACTATAGTGATTATCTAGATTACTATTTCACTATTACATTATTTTAGATTAATCTATAGATTATATACAAGAAGAATGTCCATTATCTAGATTAACTATCGTTGTTATCTATATCAGCCATAGATTCTGATTAACTAGAACTATACATGTAATCTATTAACTATAGTCTATTAACGTACTATTAACCATGATTATACATTTAGATTGGCCAAACCTATGATTAACACTAGAAGAAGTGATGAACTGATTTAGATTAACTATAATCATTACACAAAGTTATTAAACATATGATTAAGATTATCTATAACTGCACTAAACTATTCAACTACATTGAGATTACATTGAGATTAACTATACCTCTAGATTATAAGAATACTATATATGTATTGTTATCTATAGATTAACCCGTATTATCTATAGTTAGTATCTATAGTTAATATCTATGGTTAATATTTATAGTTATATCTATAGTTAATATCTATAGTTAATATCTATAGCCTATAACTCATTATAATAGCTATAGCCAACAAGTTATAATAGTAATAACTATAATAGTTAAATATAATTCATTCATATAATAGTTAAAATGGCCATCACTCAGCTCACCCTCCAGGCCTTGAAGAGGCCTTGACGGCCTGCGAAGAGAAGGAACGCAAGGAGGCGGAGGCCACGGCACGGAACAAATACGCTGGTCTTATGATGTTTTATGACATTTTGATGGTGAAAATCGATGCTTTAATGGTGAAGAATCTATGATGAATTTTCGTGTTTTCGTCTATGGGATGATATTTTCTAAATGGAATTGTGTATGATTTTAATGGATTTCACGGGGTGTGATGAAGTAAACCCGGCAGTGGAAACGAATTGTTTTTCGGTGAGGTGTCTTTGTTTGGTGGCAATATTGGTATGATATGTTGTATGTCATTATATTGAACGCTAATATTGTATACTATCTAATGTAGTGATTATGTAGTATGTACTGTACAAATTACACTTATTTCTGTTAGCAATTACGGATTTATGGCATTATGTGTGTAATCATGTAATATGTATAGAATTGTGTGGAAGAGATAGATGGACGGACCGATGTCAAAACTCAGTTTAGTTACTCGTTCCTGGCTGATACCTTTTTGTAAGTAAGTGTTCGCCCAAACTTGAATGAAACACTGATATGGTCAAACGGTAGAGCCTGTTGGGAAGGACACATAAGGACACCATGTGTTCACTTTTTAGAGCGTTTTCAGTCACTTCCGTCCATTTTGGGGGGAATGTCGATTTCTGACTGACCCACACCACCCTTGTGAGGTACCATTTTGTATCTTTTAAAATATGTCTTACATGTTTGTTTATTATCATGTATTCTCACCATTATGAATCATGCTGTTCATCAATTTCATCATTAAAAACAACACAGATCAACACAGTGAATACATGGGAATACCGCATTCATTAATTCCCCATTTCATATCGGTTTAGGGGATTTACATGAGAATTAATGAGTCAAGTTACGAAATCACCATATACTTTGGGGTATAAACATCCATTCATCAGATATGTGAGGGTACCTCGGGTCTCCGGGTTTTGATTCGCCACATGTTTTATGAAGCAAAACATCACTGCCCCACGAGCCGGCAGCCGTTTCTTGTTTAGGCGGCTGCCAAGCTGGCCGCGAAGCATAGCGAAGATTCCTTGCTGGTGAACAAGTGCGGATGCCTGGGTTGTTTTCAAGCCTCCCCGCGATTGAAAAGCTGGGATTGAATCAATCAACATGGTGATATTAGTTGGTGGTTTGGAACATTTGGATTATTTTTCTGGTTGGTGGTTTGGAATCCATGTTTTATGACTTTCCATATATATATGTGTATATATATATAGGGAATGTCATCACCCCAACTGACGAAGTCCATCATTTTTCAGAGGTATATAGCTCAACCACCAACCAGTGGTGAGGACTTAACCCCAAAAGTTGGATGAAAATTCCGAAAGTGAGGACTTAACCAACGTTTAACATGGGGATTTCACCAAGCAAAACTGTGGATTTAACCAAGAACCATCGTTAAAATGGTGGTATGTTTCAGGTATGGGATTAATTTATTCATTGACTGTCAATTAATTTTAATTGGCGTCGTTTTCACACTGATTGGTTGGTAACCAGAACTTTCCGAATTACTTTATTGCAAGTGTTGGTCGATAGATGGGAGTTGAAGCGGAGGAGGGGGTGGGAATTTACCCACAGTTTCAGATTGGCAAGCATCGATGAACCAGAAATAAGAAAATCAAGATCTGGTTGGTGGTTTCAAACATGTTTTATTTTCCATTTCATATACCCTCTGGTAATTTAACATAGCCATGGAAGCCATGGCCCATTTATAGATGACTTTCCCAGCTACAAACCTCCATTTATGAGGGATTTTCCATGGCTATGTCATAACCAGATGGTAGTTGTCATCCCAACCCCATTGACGAACTGCATCATTTTTCAAGATGGTGAAATTGCACCACCCAGAGAATCACGCATCGAAGGCGGAGGCGATTGAAGGGTTCTCCAGCTGCGATGGGGCTGGCTGTAACAGGTTTTCCATTCAGAGCATATCTGGTTGGTGGTGACTGGAACCATGGAATTTTAATTTTCCATATATTGGAAATATTTGGAAATAATCATCCCAACTGACGAACTCATATTTTTCAGAGGGGTTGAAACCACCAACCAGATATGGTTTTGATAGCGCATTGTTGTAGATTAGAAACAAGTTGCGGGTTGCATGAGACATAACCAATCCGACTCCATTTTATTAGGCATTAGCTATAATTAAGCGGATGCCATGTGGTCCCATGGAGTAGTTCACTCCATATATGTTACAGTACATGTAGAACTGCACAACATACATTATCGTGAACATTATAAATACATGCATATACATATACATAGCATATATATATAATCAGTGTATTGATGTTTCAGCATCATCCATTTTGCCATTTGATTCCCATAAAGGACCATTCATCCCCAGCATTACATACATAGATTTCCAGACATTCCCCAATGTGTTTCCCTTCCCCATGCAATACAACATATCTATTCACTTGAGATCACTTGAGTATACATATGTCTATGTGTTCATATATCTGTACATAATTCTATTCTATATGTATAATATATATATACACATACGACGATATCATGTCATATCATGTCATATCATATCATATCGTAGTGCATAATGGATAGATAGGTAGATATATAGATCTGTAGATGGATTTTTATGTGTTCATCCTTTTGGTCAGCCCACAGCAGGCAGTGTGTCCTGGTCTTGGCCAAAGACTTCACCGCGAAACGTGTGCGCACCAGCGAGTGGAAGGCAGGTCGCTCACGGCGTCGCCGGTGTGGCCGGCGCAGCCGTTCTTTCGCTTGGGGCTTGAAGGATGGAAAAACAACGGATGTCTAATGGGAATACCCTCTGGTAATTTAACATAGCTATTGAAAATGGCCATTTATAGTGGATTTTCCCATTGAAAATGGTGATTTTTCCATAGTTATGTTAGTTTACCAGAGGGTATCATTAAAAAGACCATAGGAATTTCGGGATTTCATTAACAGGGACCCACTTAATGGACATGTTGCTTGAGGATTTTTCATGGGACTCTTCATGGGATTCAATGATGGGATTTCATGGGACTCAATGGGATTTCACCCTTGTGAACATATTATTTTTGTATCATAAAAGGACATTGGTCGGGTTAACTATAATCCAGAATTCTATGATATGCTATGATATACAATAGAATTCATGGGATTTTACCAAGCATAATGGAGATGGAACGGTTGGATTAATCCATCAATTGGGGGATGGTCATCAACCATTTGAAAATAGGGATTCCTACATCTACCCTCCTGTAAATGTCACATCACCATTTTCTATAGGTAAACCATCGAAAAAAAAGGGGCAACACATTACACATCTATGTTCGTTTACCCTAGGTACCATCGGGTACCTATGATGTTTAGATTCCCATTCTCGGATGGCTCCACATTACTCCCATGCTTGGACTTTTCGTGGCACATCATGGGATTTCAGCAGAACTGGGAGTTCCGATGCTTCGATGATTTGCTGAGTTTGCATCGTGATGTGTAACAGCTATGAGGCTATGTTCAATTACCAGAGGGTAGTCAGGGAAATGAACTTCGGTCAATGGGAAAATGATGAATTCATGGGGGATTTCATCGGATTTCGCAGCAAACCATGGTTGATTACCAGAGGGTAAGCAACTAATCAACGTGAAGAAATCCCATTAGAATCCTATCGAATTGATGGTTAAACAACCATCATTTCATTACCAGAGGGTATCATCACTGTTTGAATGATATATTACATTTGATATATATATATAATGTATATATTCCGATTATAATTCCTATGGTAATATAAACAACCACCATTTGATTACCATTATATATATAATTATACTGTATATATTCCCATTATAGTGCCATTAGTCACCACTCAATCACCACCAATTCCCCATATAAATCAGCACTTTTTGGTCAGTAGCTCATCAACATTAGAATTAAAATCCCATGAACGAATCCCATGAAACTTCTATCAAATTGATGGTTAAACAGGGCACCATCATGAAAAACAATTACATTCCTATGATAATCCAATTAATCACAAAATCACCGGTTGTTTGTTGAGTATAGTTGACGTTTCTGTATATATCCCATAGAAATATCCCCATGATATCTCCACTCTGGTTGGTTAAACCCCATTAATCCCCATTAAAACCCATGAAATAATCCCATGAATTACCACAAAATCACTATTTTATAGGATTATAACGCCCATTAAATCACTATGAATCCCCATTAAATTCCATTAAACTCTATTAAATCACTATTAATCTCATTAATCTCCATTAAATCCAATGAAACCCCATTAAATCAGCATAGAATCCCCAATTTTAGTTGGTCAAGACCTAAACCTCTCCCAGGCACGGCGACGTGGCGGCTTCAGCTCGCGGCAAGCTTTGGTGAAGGTGAGCTTTTGTTGGGGTTTGAGGTAAAAAAAAATAGGGGAATACCCATCCTCTCCACCAACAAAAATGGTGGTTTAACTGTTTAACCATCAAACATATGGTGGTTTGACCATCAGGAAAGGTGGTTGAACTATCAAACATGTTGATTTAAGTGATGCAAACGACGACGATTCTGTACGCTGTTCTGGTTAGTGCATCCAAACATATAGGTCCTTATTATCGGACCCAACAATGGATGGTTTAATACGGTGAAAAAACATGTTGAAAGCAAACAAATAGTAAATTCCCCAAATAAATATGTAGATCCTGCCATGAGTTCGCGGGAGGACCCGGGTCTTTTCTCCAAAAAAGTAGTGATTCTCAGGGTCAAACTGTTAATTGTCAATGGCAGTGTCAATCATATCATCCCCATCTGAGCCACTATAAAGGATGCTAAAATCCCATTGAAATCCTAAGCTCCAGACTGCCAGGCCAAAAAAGGCAAGGAAGGAAAGGATGTCGAGGTCGAAGAGGGCGAAGAGAAGGCGAGGTCGAACTTCGGACCAGGGGGAGCGCACTGAAAAGTATGTTGATTGAACGTGATGAAGGGGATGTTTAAGCAACCATAATTTCAATAGTAGGAGTTATTGCCAATTAACTAACTGGGCACATATATATATATATATAGACTGTATATATATATATATATGCTACCCCCCCCCAAGACCTACATTTTTTGTATTAGGTATGTCCTTGGCTGCCTTGTCTTTCTTCTCATCTTCTCACCTATTGCAACACTGCATCAGGAAAGTAGCTTGTGCGCATGCACCTGGACACATCTCGCCCACATATGTAGCTGTAGCATAGCACATGTGAAGAAACTGACCACGTAGGTGCATGAACACTGAGAGCACCTGGGTGGGTGGGAAAGGACAAGCAATACACTAGACATTTTGTGTACCAGATATGTCCTTGGCTGCCTTGTCTTTCTTCTCATCTTCTCACCTATCGCAACACTGCATCAGGAAAGTAGCTTATGCGCATGCACCTGGACACATCTCGCCCACATATGTAGCTGTAGCATAGCACATGTGAAGAAACTGACCACGTAGGTGCATGAACACTGAGAGCACCTGGGTGGGTGGGAAAGGACAAACAAGACACGAGACATTTTGTGTACCAGATATGTCCTTGACTGCCTTGTCTTTCTCTTTATCTTCTCACCTATTGTAACACTGCATCAGGAAAGTAGCTTGTACGCATGCACCTGGACACATCTTGCCCACATATGTAGCTGTAGCATAGCACATGTGAAGAAACTGACCACGTAGGTGCATGAACACTGAGAGCACCTGGGTGGGTGGGAAAGGACAGAGAATGTATTGCTTTGGATGCATGAGCCCATGTGTAGCATTATCATAGCGCATAACTCAATTGGACCGAGGAACAACGAGACACCAATCGAGACATATTCCATGAAGAAGACCTGGCAGAAATTGGATCAAAAAGAAGCTTTCGGCACGATTGTGAACACGGAAGACCCGAAGCAATATATTGCAATGCATTTTTCCCCAAAGCTCTACGGCTCACTTCTTGCCCATAAGGCGCTTTGCGGCCCATTGGCACGGAGATCCGGTCGCCACCCACATGTCTGCATTTTTGTACCAATACTGATACTGAGCAGATCGGAGTTTGGATCTCAGCAGGCTCGACCCAGCTTTTGTATTTTGATTAAGGCTGAGACGCTCCTTTAAGAAACGCCAGCAGCGGTCAATCACTTGGGTGCCAGCTTTCACACGGATCTTTTTATTTGTGCCTGGAAGCTTGTGTTCCACTACTTTGACATATCGTGGCGCCTGCCATTTCCATTTGCCGCGTGCTTTCACGCGTTTTTTGCAATGGACTACTCGATCGTGCAACACCCCTGCAACACGGACCCTATAACTCTTGGCAGAATCCGTGTGCAACACAACCTTTCTGTTCTTTAGCCAATGGTCAGGAAGGGGACGCCACTCGACTTTGCGTACTGCACCGGGTCCCGGTGCACGTGCATCTGTACGAACAGGCTTCAGACGATGCAAGACCAACGACTCCGGCTTCCCTCGCTGAACAATACCACACCATTGTTCCCACTCAATTGGCTTCTTGGTGTTGCCCAGCTCTGACACATCAGTGATAGTCTTCTTGTCGAATGTAGTTTCGTCTGCGTCGACATCCTGCCACGCTGCTCCGTTGCCGAAGACAATCTCTTTCTCCTTCTCCTCCACATACTCCTTGCGTAGTAAAGCCAATCGCTTGTCCAAGTCCTCGATGGCCTTGTGATTCACATGCATGAGCCTGTGGATGGTGGAGTTTGGAATGTTGTTGATTTTGAGAAGTAATAGGGCAGCCTGAGTCTGCAAGGGGCTACCTGCCACACCATAACCTTCTGTAAACAGAGGGTGCAAGTGATGCGGATTGAAGTAGACCTGGCACCCCCTGGAATTGCAGCGAAGCTTAGGGGATGAGTCACCAGGCTTCTGCACCCAACCGCGTAGCTTCCCCTTCTCACACCGAGGACAAGTTTTGCCACGCCAATCAGGCAACAAGCCATCCTGCATCAACATCTGCACGATCCCCTTGTCGGTCGCATGGAGGATGTCTGGCAAGGACCTCTTCCACTTTGTCTGGTCCATGCGAAGACCCCGCGGACCAACATCCGCAGCACCCCTTATATACGGTACATTCTGCCAAGACTTTGCCTTCGTCTTCTGAGAAGCTGGGCGTTTCAAGACCATACGAGATTTGCCCTTCTTTGGTGCCGGGAATGGATTGAATTTGGAACGCATAGCGCAATGGCCTTGAGTGATGGCTATATGGAACACAAGAGTTGAGCTGTATGCTGCAGTGCAATATGCATGAATGGATGCTCGCTTCGCTTGCAATTACTTGTGCTTCGATGGAGACAGCGGACCTTGATTGCACAACACCGACAACATAACCTTTTCGTGCGATGGCTATGTTCCTTTTTTTCTTCTCCCCTCGGACACGACTTCGCAAGTCTATCTTGCTATTGTACGAATCTACTGCATTCGAATTATAGGCTACTTGTCTACATGCCATTCAGTCCCATGTAGTGGGCTGCCTCTTCATCAGCCTCTAAATCCATACTCTTCGGTTCCTCAGGCTCCGCTTCCATGGGATCTTGGTATGCAGCTTCTGCATCCTCAGCCAACTCCTCAATGTGCTGCGATGGTGGTGGAGAAGTCTTGGCCCGTAGTCGACGATCGGGATAGACGAAATTGCCACGGCGACGCCCCGAGGGTTGAGTGCCAATGGGAGGCACAGGGCAGACCACATCCATATTGGCTTCTGGAGTAGAAGGGCAGGATGATGGTGGCACAACATGGGCACTGCGGAAAAGAAGTTTGTCCTGAAGCTTGTGGTTCACATAAGCAACATAATCCTGCAGGTTTTCATATCCTGCAATCTTCTGAAATCCTTCCTCCAAGACTTCCTGTTCCTGGAGAATCTCTGCATCAAAGTTTGATCCAGTCTCCATCGTACCTCCCTTGTACTTTCCATACAAAGGTTTGTCCCGCTCACCTAGCAAGTCAAGATGCACGTCCTCCAGGCAAATCCGATGCACAATGGCATCTCTATGTGCACTTGGCAAACGAAGGTAGAGAGCGTGGTTGCCGAACATGAAGACAATGGAGCGTTTCAGTACTGCCAAGACATCTTTCTCTCTGTCACCGCGGAAGAATTCATCAAGCAAGCTAAAGAAGTTGGCTTCAGAAATCACTGTGTCACCTGCATTGCAATGAAATCTTTCTTCTGCCAAGTCATTGGACGCATAGGCCCTCATTTGATTCCGTAACATCTTGGTATCGTTGTACCTGGACTCAACCGTTCCATCCTCATCACATGTAAGGAAACTCTTCAGGTCGGCTATGCACACCTTGCTTCGATCGGGGTCGTCTAGAAAGAGAGCCTCTTGAACCTGAGGGGCTTTGTGCCTGAAGTTGTCCAGGGATTTGGCTCGGCGCCAACCAGCCTTCAGGTCTTCACATCCAGATCGACGAACGTGGTAACGACCAAGCGCCATTGCCAGAGTGATCACAAAGGGCGTTTTCCCCACACCAGGACAACCCAGCAGCAAGAGGCCAAAGTTGATGAGCAGTGGATACAAGTATGGTAGCAAGATAGTGTGCAAGAATGGCTTCAGGCTATAGGTTGTGAGGGGAAACTCGGTCATACTCACAGCACCTCCAAGCCCCTTGCTTTTGTTTTGGCACATTTGCCGTACCTTCGCCTCCGGCCATCCTGCAATAGGTGTGCTTGAGTCAGGCTTGATGTTGAGCAGGATCCACAGTGTTTGCTCGTTGAGAGCGTCACATTCTGGGGCAAATGCATTGATATGGTAGATGCCGTCTTCCAGCTCAGACCTTGATGGTGACCAGGTAGGTTTTGAGGAATGCTCCGCCTGGGTCTTCTCTTCAAGGGCAAACCATCTAAGTTGATACCCTCCCAAATGATTGAGAAGCCACTGCACTCCCTTTTTGATGTTCCAGGGCCCCGATCTAAAGACTGGAATATAAGCTTTCTCACTGCACAAAGCTTCGGCAGCTTGAAAGGACATCGGACGTGGCAGATAGAGCACTTTGAGAACATCTACGTTTCCAATCGCCATGGTCACATGCACGAAGTCCATTTTGGTTGTACTCGGAGGAGTGCCTTTGAAACGGATGGGTTCAGGTAAATCATCCCATCGATATTGCATAGCGATCTGGCCAATGTCGACTGGTTCGCCACATGAGGGTATGTCATTGTGGAAATCAAAGAGAACTGTAATGGATTTCACACCCTTTTGCAAAGGTCTGCACGCATCAGTGGTGAATCCAATGCATGTGATGGGCTCTTCCACTTCGACAATCCCACATTTGGCTTCTTCCAAGGGTCGTAGATATAACGGTTTCTTTCCAATGCTTGGATTGCCTTATCCATCAATGTTCCAGCCATTGCAATCAAAGGGGAGCACGGCGCGGTGCACAAGACAAGACTGGGGCGGACAGGTTTGGGCTCATGTGACACAGCAGAGAAGAAATACGAGAGTGACAAGAATCCACACATGAATTGAATGTTGAATGTCAACTGCCAGCATGTTCAAAACAATCAGACCTTCCCAAGTACTTTCGCTGCCACACGTGCATGCCAAGGACATATCTCTAAGTATGTATACATATAATGCTAAGGCTCAAGGCTCTAGCGCCAGACTGCTTTTCTTTTCAGTGTGCATCAAGCGGACACAATGAGAGATACATCTTTTTCAACCCGCATGCCCTTGTCTCAGCGACATCAATCGGATGCCATTTCATGATCAGAAGAGTCAGGAGACGAAGCTTCAGCAGCCAAAGATTCATCCATATCCATAGGGATATCCGCGGCGTTTTCCGGCTGTAGCCGGCGCCGCAAAGCGGCATTTTCCTGAGACAGCCCTGCGATGATCTCATTCTGCTCCTCAATCTGAGCGGTTGCCTTCGCAAGCTCGCAAGAGGGGTGATGCAATGCCGAGAAAATCCCCTCAAACTCCTCTTTCCATTTGATCACTTCCTTGCTTTTCTTCTCGAGTTCAGCATCTGCCTGATGTTGTGGACCTTCGGAAGATGATGAATCCGAATCGGAATCGGATGTGGAAGACGAGGATGCTGGCTTCTTCTCTTCCAAAGTGGAACTGGAGGATGATGGCTTCACATCTTCCAAGGCCAATTGCACAGTTGCAGTGCTCCTTTTCGGATTGGCCAGTAAGTTTTCTAGCGCTGCTGGGCATCTGCACTCCATTCACCATCACCTCCCGGACGCAGGCGCAGTTGCCTTTGAATCGTGCCCATCATAGTCGTCAGGTCTCTCTTTGCAACTGGATGGCGGCTGTCATGAACCTTGACTGTTCCTGCTCCGATTTTTTCCAGGAGCTGAGATGTTGACGGTCGAGTCATGGTCACTTTGATGTCAGGCTCTGGTGTCAATGTCATGATGGCCTTGCCTTGCGACATATTCACCGTGCCGGTCACGTTGAAGAACACCATGGCAAATAAGAGGGGAAGCGATGAAAGCTGAGAACAAGAATGGCACTGGGGCAGTGACAATGGATTGCAAGAATGGAGCAGTGACAATGGATGGCAGGAATTGTATTTATGTCTTTTCCAGCCTAAAGGAATGCATCCAGAATGCATTCTTCCCAATATCTAAGATCCAAGATCTAAGAATTGCGGAGAAGTCTTGTGCAAATCTTGGGTTTGGAATTTGCCAGAATACTCTTACTAGTCCCTATGAAACTTCTTTAGAAATCTAAGATTTTGATCAAAAGTCTTGTGGGAAACTTGGATCTTGGATTTTGAATCTTGCAAAGAATGCATTCAGAATGCATTCTTTCGGCAGGATTCAAGATTCAAGATTCAAGATTTCTAGGGACTCTTTGGAGCAAATCTTGAATCCACCCCCTGGATTCGAGATTCAAGATTCCTGAGGACTCTTTCCAGCAAATCTTGAATCCAGGATTCAAGATTCAAGATTCAAGATTTCTGGGGACTCTTTGGGGCAAATCTTGAATCCAGGATTCAAGATTCAAGATTCAAGATTCCTGAGGACTCTTTCCAGCAAATCTTGAATCCAGGATTCAAGATTCAAGATTTCTGGGGACTCTTTGGGGCAAATCTTGAATCCAGGATTCAAGATTCAAGATTCAAGATTCCTGAGGACTCTTTCCAGCAAATCTTGAATCCAGGATTCAAGATTCAAGATTCAAGATTTGCCCCAAAGAGTCCCCAGAAATCTTGAATCTTGAATCCTGGATTCAAGATTTGCTCCAAAGAGTCCCCAGAAATCTTGAATCTTGAATCCTGGATTCAAGATTTGCTGGAAAGAGTCCTCAGGAATCTTGAATCTTGAATCTTGAATCCGGATTCAAGATTTGCCCCAAAGAGTCCCCAGAAATCTTGAATCTTGAATCCTGGATTCAAGATTTGCCCCAAAGAGTCCCCAGAAATCTTGAATCTTGAATCTTGAATCTTGAATCCGGATTCAAGATTTGCCCCAAAGAGTCCCCAGAAATCTTGAATCTTGAATCTTGAATCCGGATTCAAGATTTGCCCCAAAGAGTCCCCAGAAATCTTGAATCTTGAATCTTGAATCCAGGGAGTGGATTTAAGATTTGCTCCAAAGAGTCCTCAGAAATCTTGAATCTTGAATCTTGAACCCTGCCGAAAGAATGCATTCTGAATGCATTCTTTGCAAGATTCAAGATCCAAGATCCAAGATTCCCACAAGGGTTGGATTCAAGGCTTGAATCCTCTATGTATATATATATATATATATGTATATATACACTATATAACATCCCCCAAATCCCGGAATCCAAAATTACATACCAAAAATAGCAAATTTTACTGTAAATACCAGTACTTTTGTGAAATTGGTAGGTCTTGGGGGGGGGGTACCATATATATATATATATTTGTGGTTTAGCTTTAACCAATAATTCTAATCGGGAATTAAAACTGGGCTTTGGCGCACTTTCTAATTTTGAGATTTGTTTGAGATTTCTTGAGCCACAATTACATCAGAGGCTGTGGGTGACCAGCCTCTTATGCAACGTTTCGTTACTCCGGTCTACTATAAGTGGGTATGTCTACAACTGTCGCACATGACCAACAGAAAAAAGATTAACATGACAATCAGGAGACATGAGAATTGTAACCAGCATTCGTGCAGGAATGTGCAGGATATAACCAACAGCAGAGGGTATCCAACAACAGTTGGGGATAGAGCCAACATTGGTTTGTATGTCGGTCAAACCCTGGTGCCTTGTTCACATCAGAGTTTTCATAGATTTTGTCTTGTTTTCTCCCATCTCAAATAAAGAATAGTAAACTTTTGAGAATTAACCTCAGATAGTCTCAAATCATCAATCACATAATAATCTCACAAATCATCAATCAGATAAACCTCATAATTGACTCATAATCATAATCATATAACATCTGAGTCTCTGAGTTATAAACGTTCAATAAATCTCAGAAGATCCGGTAGCAGCTAACTTTGTCGCTAGGACGATGTCGAGGAGGAGAGTCCAGAGGCGATGGCACGGTGATGAAAAATGAAGATAGAACTTGCGGTATCACAGTCAAATAGTGATGACTATACATGTATCACAATATCATACAAAATCTATAATATATATAATTATCTATAGATGTTATATATATATACAATTATATAATTATATATATATAATTATATATATAATTATATATATAATTATATATATATCACTATCTTTCTTTTAGGATGATTACAACTACAACATAGTAATCCTTCTTGTAGCAACCCCCCCTACAGTAGCATCTTCGCCTGGGGGCGTCAGGCGCTCGCCGGCGTATTCTGCTGCGGGGGCCCCAGGGACCAGGGAAACCCCCAACAGCTGGATGGTTTATTTCATGGAAAATTCCAAAATAAAATGGATGAGAACTGAGGGTAGCCCCATGGATTGGAAGTGTGCATGTTTATGCCATTTAGCCAACATTGATATTGATTTCGCCAACAAAAATGGTGGTTTTGCCTTTTTACACCAAAGAAAAACTGGAGTTTGTTCCTTTGGCAATGACACCTTGCAATGAGAAATCCGGATGTGACAAATAGGTTATCTACAAACATTGGAGACTGTTTCCATTGCCAGGTTGGTTTACAATGGTTTACATCCCAGGTATGCGTTGAGGTGAAAGTTAGGCAGTCTATGAATCACACCACTGTGGGTGATGATATAGCCCATTCCTGTGCTTTCGTAGCCGTTTTTGTGGTTGATATCAACGTTTTTGGTCGGTGGATCCCAGTTTTTTGTGGGTAGGTTCCTGTCATGGTTGCAAACAATCAATCAAAATTTAAATTTAGAGTATCAGTCCTTATCAATCCTTGTAGCTCCCATCTTCCCAAAAGATTTACTGTATATAGCACGAACGAAATGGTGGGAAATATGCAGGAGACCAGTTTTTTCTTGAAACAAACATGGTTTCAACTGTGAAGTTTCCTTCAGCCAGCCCTTTGAGTGCTGGTTGAATTCTGATTCTGATGATATCCTGGGTAAATTCTATTGCGACCTCACATGGCTAGGTTTGGAAATCATGATGAATCATCCCCGGCCGAACTTCTCAGGTTGCTGCATTACATTTAATTCAGCCGGATTTGCATATTATGTCATCTCTAATATATATTTATATATATATGAATACAGTACATATTGGGGTATAACCAGCAATAATTTCCTGATGAGAGTGATATTTCATCCGAATATATCAGTATTATTAGGATCCATCCAGAGCAAACCTGACTCAGGACTATTTATTGACTTCTCCTTATCAGCAAAATATCATCATAATTATAGATTCTGCCCCGCTGGTATATAAATTGACATAGCCATTGAAAATCACGTGATTTTCAGGTAAATCATCAAACTAAATGGACCGCTTCCATACCAAACTCTAACAAATGACCACAGGGTATAAGATATAACCCCATATTTATCATATACCAATTATATATTTGCCACTATGATTACCATAAGTGATATCTCCAATGATTATAAGATTTATCATAAGATTATATCCCATGATTCATGATTACCCAATTATTTGCCACCACTATTTCATATATTATGAACCACATCTCCTTTGGAACTAGACAAAACTCATTCAGAATTGGAATGATGATGATTGATATATTCCAAAATATTTTTAAATATGAGTTCCCATGCCATATATTATCCCATATATTATCCCATATATTATCCTATATATTATCCCATATATTATCCCATATATTATCCCATATTTTATCCATTTATAGTGGATTTTCCCATTCAAAATGGTGGATCTTTCCATAGTCTTTTGTATGTTTACCAGAGGGTATCCCATATATGATTGATATACCATCTGGTTATTTAACATAGCCATGGAAAATCCCAACAATAAATGGAGGTTTATAGCTGGGAAAATCATCTATTTCTTTGGGCCATGGCTTCCATGGCTATGTTAGTCATTACCAGAGGGTGCTTCCAGATATAAGGGAGATTTCAGATATAATACCAATTATTATCCCAATATATTATACTTATAGTCCCATATACTTATTCCATTTAGATCTTCCAGATATACCAGAATCCAACCAGAATCCATCGATGAAGTTCTCCGGAAAAGGCCATGATTTCGATGCCCTCTTGGTCTTCTCGGAGAATGGCTTTGCCTATATCCTACAGGCACCATCTCGGCTTGGCGATGGCGCTCTGCGGGAAGTGCCTTAACAAAACTGTATCTCAATACTATATAATTATAATATATATATATATAATACATAATATATATATACATTATAAATATATATATATATTATATTATATATATATTATATTATACATATATATATATGTATATATTATATTTTGCAAATAAATATATCTATATATATATATATATATATATCTATCTATCTATATATATATATATTATATTACATTATATTATTTTATGTTATATTATATTATATTATATTATGTTATATTATATTATATTATATTATGTTATATTATATTATATTATATATTATATATTTTATATTATATATTATACATTATGTATTATATATTAGATATATTATATTATATTATATATTATATATTATATATTATATATTATATTATATTTTTTATATTATATTATATATTATATATTATAAATTATATATTATATATTATATATTATATATTATATTATATATTAGATATTATATTATATTATAATATATTATATTATATATTATATTATATTATATTATATTTTTTATATTATATTATATTATACTATTATATAATATATATATATAATATTATATTATATTTTTTTATTATATTATATATATATGTGTGTGTTCTTATATATCATCCCAACTGACTGTCATATTTTTCAGAGGGGTTGAAACCACCAACATAAGAAGACTTACCATGCCAGTTTGGAGATGATCGACCTGCTGGTGCACCGTGGCGGTGGGTCAACATATGTTAACACCAAATACCCTAAAGCCATGTATATATCCAAATATTGTATATATAATTATATATATATATATTTACTACTGATGTGTATATATATATATGTATACACATTACTGCTGTGTATATATACATATAATACATATATATATAGACATAAATCCCCACAGGATCTAAGGATCTATTCAGCTGCAAACATCATAGAAATAGTATTGGGAAAGCTGTGCTTCCGCCACAGAGAGCTGATGGACCGCCGGAATACACCATTGAGCTCCGTCAGTGCACATCATGCTGCATACCCGGTGCTCAAAGGGTTACATGGGATAAGTTCCATTTTTTTGGACATTATATAAATATTAAACTGCAGTTGTTGATGATTCAAACCTTACATATTTTCAGACTTCTGATGCTTAAATCCCAATTCTGATGGATTTTGATGAGGTTTTGTGGTGATGACTGGGGATGTTTCTGGACATTTCCCCATCACCAGGGGTCGTCGAACTGGAGGCCCTGGATGTGCCATTGGCCAAAAGGTCCTTCTGCAAGGGAACCGAACTGAAGGCGGGCTGTGAAGATGTTGGGTAGCCATGGTACCATGAAATTTAGCCTCCATTAAACTGGAAACATAGCGATGGAACACCACCATTTGAAGAAATGATCTACACATGGGTCATATTCCAAAGCAATCTTAGTTTACTGGAGGGTAGGCTATTTGAATAGGGAACATGGATGTGATAAACCATCAATGTCCATGAATTGCAAAAGAGAACATGGATGAACATGGTGATGAAGCAACAGTTTTATAGGGATTTCATGGTTGGGATGTTGTTTTGTCATGGGATTTAGCTGGTGATTTGCTGAAGCCATTGCTGTACTGTAGATCCATGGAGTTTGATGATGGATTTTCCAGTAAGTGCAACTAGCAGATGGTAACCCCCAGCAATTTGATGGGGATTAAACATAGCTATTGAAAATGACCATAGAAATAGTGGATTACTACTGGTTCTCATATGTATTTATACCTGTATTGCGATGATTGATAAATTGGTAGACTATTAGTAATTCTTCCAACTGTGAAGTTGATGGTTGACTCCAGGCCGCCGGCGAATCTGGTGGTGATTTCCGGTATCACCATATTGAAGCCCAAGAATATGTTGAAATAATAACCTTAATAACATAAATCTAGATCTTTGAAAGGTGAAATCGATGTTCCCGAATTATTTGATATACAAAATCCCTAGATTTCCCTTGATTTTCCCTAGACCTTATGGTTCGTTCATCACCATTTTCCCCAGATTTCCCAGGCCTTCCTTCCCGAGCTGGAAGACCAGCGGGTGGCAGCGCTGGTGACGGTGCCACAAGGAAGTCTGAGGCGGGGCAAGGTGATATTGATTATAATGTATAGCAATATATGGATGAAGTACATATATATATATATACATACAAGCATCCATAAGTATACAGTATGTATTATATATGGATTTATATGTATTACTTACAGTATTTTATGGTCTTATAGTACTTATATATACATACACATGCACATATGTATTACATATACATACATTGCATGATATAAAGTGGATTGACCAACCTATTGAATCCCATCCATATGGTTTTGTCTGAGCCTACGGTACCACTCCCAACTTCGATGGTTTATCATCATTTAGGCCTATTGAAATTGCCAGGCACGGCCATATCGTATCTATGCCACTACTT
>CAMXCT020001099.1:157500-179726 GCA_947184155.2 Cladocopium goreaui
ATTTGGGGGTATACCCTTTTTTCAGAGACGGCCACATGATCATACGTACCTTGTTTTTCCATGCCAGACTTGGAGTAAGGGGAAATGCACACGACAACACTTGTTTGAAGTGACTATTTGAAGGTAAAAATAGCATTGGTTTGTCAAAAAATGAGATTATACCCCAAAGTGACAATTTTCATGGAAACATGATGATCAATAACATTTTATAGATTTTGGGGTGCCAGATTTTCAGAGAAACCCAAGTAAATCTCTATTTGTTCTTGCTTAATTCACCATTTTTGTTGGTTAGATCCGTTTTTCTGCTGCTTAAAAACCCCACATTTTATGCTGGTGAAATCATAGTGAAATCCCTATATTTTGGTATATTTTGGTTGTTTAAATCCGATTAAATTCCATTAAATCCACCAATTTTGTTGGTGAAATTGCCATGGGGTGCACTTTTGGCCGCCAGGATTGGTTCCTCAGTACCGCTAAGGGGCCGGCTCGCCCCAGATCGGCCGGGGAATTGGTCCAAGAAAATAGGGATTTAACGGTGATTTAATGGTGATTTTTCTGGGATTGTATGGTGATTCAATGGGACTTCACGATGATTCAATGGGATTGGATAATTGATATTTAATAGTTGGTGAGGCCCATTATCTATAAGTTGAGGCCCCAGAGTTATAAGTTGGTTTATAGTCCAGGTCCAATAAACCATAGAATTCACCAAGTCATGTGCGTCAACTTAGCTATCGTTTGGGAGCCTTACCTTGTAGGAATGGGAATTGATATAGGACTTCCATGTGAATATATGAGAATGGAATATAATAGGATAATCAAACATGGCTGACTTGGGAAATCATTGACAAATATGGAAGTGTCTAGGTTTCAATGGGACAATTGGATTTTCGATCAAACGATGTTTGCCACTGGGTATGTCTTGAATTTGTTTGTTATTTCTCCATGGCTTTCTTCATGGGATCTGGAATAGAATGGATATGTCTTTCTTTTGGCATTGAAACTATCCCAACCTTGGATGGGATAGGTTAGTACTGACTATTTTTGTTGCTATAGATGGGAATGTTTACTAAGTAGCTCAAAGGAAATGCTGGCTGTCTCAGGTGGTCCATGATATAGAATATGGATGGTCCAATATTACTCCCATTTTTAGTGGTTTCTTTTGTAATGTCCATATTCTATCTGCTCCAGGATGATTATAGCTAAATGTACAACTACAAATCCCGATCCTTGGACTTATTTGCCTCATTGAAGATACTCGCTTGGCTTGAATCTCTGATCACAAATGTGTGGGACACGGACGGGATAGAATCGCACCATATCGCACCCTTGGAGTTGTTTCATATTTCAGTGAGATAGCCGATGCAGTGCCATGCAGCCGCCGGAATGTAGCGAAGAAGCCAAAAACTATACGGGCTGGTGGTTTCAAACTTTTTTTATTTTCCATAATTATGGGATAATCCTTCCCATTGACTTTCATATTTTTCAAGATGGTTAAAACCACCAACCAGTATAGGTTTAGAGCATAACTATGCGGCTGTGTACGTTCTGGCAGCCATTGGCTCGAGGGTGATATCACAGAGACCTTAATTGAAACATCGACACCGCAGGGGAGATTCCAACACTCCGCACGTATCATAGCGGATATGTGGTTTGTCTATTTTTTTTTACTTGATGAAGGTGGTGGAAAACCACCAGGCACAACTTGGAATATCCAAGTAGTGGGAATGTGTGCCAGTTGTGTTTGTATTTTTCTTGGGTATAGTATGCCCTGAAGAATCAGCTTAACCTGATGATCAACTATGCCCTGAACATTTCCACCAGGGGATCCTTTTCGTAGAGACTCTTGCCTCATTGGAATGGACATGGACCCCACAAAAAAAAAAAAACTATTTCACGGATTGCTAGTTTCAAAATGATTCAATCCAGTTCAATCCAGTTCAGTAAAATCATAATCCTGTATATATAATTATATAATATTATATATATATGCATATCCATACATGTTTTTTTTTTTTAATCCATCTATTGCCATCTGTCAATATCTGTCATCTGTCTTTATCAATATGGGAGCACCAATTCCTCCAATGCTTTGGCCTTTTTCGCCGGGATCCTGGGGATGGGTGCCGACGCTGCCGACGCGAACAACATCCAGCAGGCTGGGCCAGTTTTTTTTTGGCTGAAAAGATGCGATTCCTTTGAGGAAAATCATAGAAATATAGAAAATCATGGAAAATCATAGAAATGTATAGAGAATCAATGAACATCTATCTGTCATCATAGAAAATCATAGAACAGATAAAAAAAGGAAGCGAACAGGTTTGAAACATGTTGACATCATTTTTGGGAGTTTGGCTGGAATTGTCGGCGAACACATCGAAAATAGAAGATGCTGATGATTGTTGATGAATGTTTTGTAGATTGTAGTTTAACTATTTTGCCGTCTCTTATGACGATTTGACCTTTTTAGTCATTTTTACCATATGGCATACAGTATCTTTTGACGGATTTTGTAGAATCCATAAGACCCATATAAAACCATATTGTACGATATCGTATGATAAATGATATGATACTCTCATGTATACTAGTACAGCATTATAAGATCATATCATATGCAGGTACATTTAACATGATTATATAATGCATTCCAAACTAGTTTTGAATGTAACCAACCCATCATACAATTCTACGCTTGCCATACGCAACCAATCTCTTCCATTTCTGTACCCAGAAAATGTTTCGCGCGTGTTGGCGCGGTCTGCAGTTGCCCAAGGATACGGTCCCTAGTAAGAGGCTTTTTATGTGCGGGGAGATCTTGTTTGGCTAAGGGGAGGCGCAAAAAAAGGTTAGGAGCTTGGTCTCTGTTTCTTGCAACCAGTACTTTGTCGGTCTAGCTCGTTTGGCCCCCGTACTTTGTATTCTATCACGGAGTGGGGAAAAATCACATGGTGAAGAGGGTCTGTTGGCGGTGTGGTCAAGGAAATGAGTAACTGATTGAACTGTTGAGCCTGTTGGGCAACAAGTCGTTGTGAAAGTGCAATAGGTCTGCTTGCTCGCACCCAGACTGTCAACCCATAGCACGGTGAAAACCCACCCAGGCCCCTGGCCCGGCGTGGCTCCTTGCGCTGCAGTGCGGCGCCAGGTGCTCGCCGTGTGGCGCGCTGTGCCATCGCTGGCGATGCAGCGAATCGCAGCCGGCGGCTGCGGGCAGAGGGAAGAGCCAAGATGGAAGAAGAACAGAGGAGACAAGAGGTCTGGACGGGATACCCTCCCATTTCAATGGAAAATGGATGAAACTGGTTCATTATACCCATAGGATCCATGTATGCTATATATGGTAACATTATGTAGCATTTACCATCAATATACCCCAAATGTTAGCATATATACAATACATGGATCCTATGGGTTAGAGGAAACCCTCTGTCCAATTATTAACAATTAGCTATGGTTCATAAGTACTGACAATGGTTTCTGGATGGGATACCCTTTGGTAAACTAACATAGCTAATGGAAAATGGACGAACATGGTTCATTTGATAAATTGCGTTGGCAGCCTGGTAAACTCAAGACATCTCAAGACCCAAAATGCGGAACACATTGTTTTAGCAGTGTGTTCATGAATCCCTCTAAACAAAAACACAATTCCAAACGTTTAGCTCCAGCATTCCAACCATGAGATGATAAGGGACATGCTGGCAGGTGTACAATAAATTCCTAGGGCAATGGCCCTTTGTCCATTTGGCGATGTTTGGAGGGTGGGCGCGGAGGAAAAAGCCAGCAAACCACTCAAACCTTCATTGGCCGAAAGGTAAGCTCAAAAGCCCCGACCGACAACATCCCAATCCCAAAGCGCTAGATTTTAATTTATTTAGCCTCATTGCGCAGAAACATGTTTTCAATAAATGGTTTGTGCTGACAGTACATTAATTGCATTTGTTTATTCTGTCATGCGCGTAGAGCACCATTTTCAGTCTCTGGATTTGGGTTATATATATTTTTTAAATATACTGCTGTTTACTAGGTTAAAAACGGGCAAACACGTTCAGTTCTTAATGCTCGTATGTTTTTGGATTATGGCGAACTTGGATGTGCTGAACATTGCAGAACCGTAGGCTACGAACGCGTGGTGTTGCGAGCGTCAGCAAAAAGAAGCGCTTGGGAGAGGAAAAGGTCGCTACCCAACAAAAACAATTTTGACGATGGGGGAAATGAACATCTACAAAAGGTTGGGGCACACCAAATTAATTTTGACAAGGGGGGAACCGTTTTTGCAAAAAGGTTGCTACAGACCAATGTATTTTTTTAAAAAAGTTGAGATTTCTGCACTAGGTTGTGGTACAGGATTTTAATTTTCCACATGTAGAAGGGGGGGTGTGAGCCAAATGTCAAGGAACAGGACAATAATTTTGGTCATAGATCAAGAGGGGGGGTAAAGTTGTTCTAAGTTGCTCTATAAGGGGAAGTCAAGGCCCATGGATATTAAGTTTCTAAAGGTTGATACTGGCGCATTTCGCGGCCTGCCTGCCGACACCGCGCCTGCGGGGCGCAGTTACGGCCATGGCCGAGAGGGCTGCCACACTGGCCCATCTCCTGATTGAAGGAGGAGAACAGGCGGCTGTTGGCCATGACGCTCTGATCCATGAGTTGGTAAGGGGGGGGGCGATGTGGCCAGGATGCCGATGTCAGGCACGCCAACTCCAACTCCAGCAGAGTTGCGACTGCAGGTCTCGGCCTCGCCCAGGGGGAACTCAGCCACCGATTGCATCACTACATGTGCAAAGTGTGCATGTTTACTATCGGTGCATGGACACGCTACCTACATACATGCAAATCTGGCATATCTGTAAACTGCATGCGCACATGCACACTTGCATACCACCTGAATTGCTGGATGTAATCAAGCACTCATCTCCGTATTGAAGGAAGAGAATCGGCGGCAGATAGCCATTGTCGAAGAGCGAAATGCTTCAGCCTCAATCGTGGGGCGTATTAGCAACACTGATTGGATGATGAAGTCTATCACAATAGTTTGGAAAGAGACTTGGGTGTTGGTATTCGCTTTGCTTGTGTAAACATTGCAAAGGCAAAGCATCGTCTGCAGGCTCTTATCCACGAGTTGGTGAGGGGGGGAAACTATAGGAGCAGTGAGTTGTTGTGACGCATGGATGGCAGAGCGAATTCACTGATGGACCGAAAGGTGGTTGCGATTTTCGAGTGGTTGCAATGGTCGCCTCACCCACAACTGCAGGATGTAGTGTGGTGTACCGAAGTGCAATGTAATCATAGTTGTAGTTTACTTGATGTTGTTTGAAGTTGTAATGTTGTAGTTGATACCCATCGAATTAATAAGATTATTTTCCTTGATTGGACTTTCCCGTGTAGTACCAACGGTGGTATGTGTTTCAAAGGTTTCAAGATTTTCCCAACAAAACCAACCCATTTAAATCCGCCAAATTTTGTCTTCTATGAATTCCAATTCAAAGATCCAATTCAAAATCACCAAATCACCATTAAATCCTCGTGAAATCACCATCAAACCATCATTTTTTGATTCGCGCCGTCGCAGGTTGCCACGCTTCCCAGCAGCTCGTCGCGGTTCGCGGAGGTCTTGGACGCCCTGGGCGTGGCGTTGCTGGCGCAGGGGCGACCGCAGGAGGCGGAAGAGGCCTTCCGCGGGGCCCTTCAGATGGCAGAGCCCATGGACGCGGAGTGGGCATCCAATAACCTGGCAGTGGCCTTGAAAGCGCAGGGCAGCGAACGCTATGGCGCCTTGGGGAAATTGCGAAGGGTTTGGGGGATGGAAAAAACAAAGTTCTATGGTGTTTATGCGTTTATTATATCATATGTATATCTATCTATCTATCTATCTATCTATATATATTTATATTTATATTTATAAAATATTATGTACATTATATGTATATACTACATGGACATCTATTTTAAATATATATATATACATTATAGTATAACATATTTTTTAATGTTCTCACTCCTGTACTAGTACTACTCCTATTTTCATTTTTATTTTTTTTATTTTTATCATTTTTACTTTTACTGTTGCATTCTTAATATATTGCTTCTTATATATATATACACATTGTCATTGTTATTATTACTATAATTATAATTATCATTACAGCTACTATCATTATTCTTATTATTATCATTTTTATTAGCAATATTTTATTATTATTCATTATATATATATATTGTACGTATTATGTGTTCATTTATGTATATACATACTGAGAACTTTTAATTGAGAAATCATGGCTGAGTTGTTTTGATTATAGTTGTATGTTGGATTGATGGTGAAGGGAAATGGAGCTGACATATCTATAGGGGAACCGGGGATGAGAGCCCGGATCCACCAAAGGAGAAGCGGAGCAAATCTATCGCGCGACCTTGAAACGGAGGCAAGACTCTTGGCGCAGTTTGTTGGTGAGGTCAAAACCATGTCCAACAAAATGGGGGAGTTCAGCACATTTCAGCACTATCAAGTGGGGATATACCTAATAGTTTCTAATATACTGTACCCAGTGACTCTATGCAGTGTTTAAGACGGTGACCAGTAACCAGTTTTACTTTATATCATTTTATATCTACAACGTAACGCTACTTAATATAGCCAATTGTTCTGATCTGTTCTGTATAAAAGTTCCGTGTAGAATCACCAGGAAACATATTTCAGTGGTGAGTTGTTCGAGTGTCTAGACGCAGCAGGGCAGCAATGCGCAACAAACCCCAAAAAAACGGAGTCATGAAACATGGATCCGACGCCTCGGAAACGGTGATGTACATGTGTGTAAATGTTTGTAAATCTACTTTTCAACATCATCCTGGCATTCCTGTTCTATCCTTTTTGGACCCCTGTACACAGCTGCTTGGCCAAGCCTTGGAAGCCAGTCCAGTTGATATTTTGAGCTGGCATTATAAGAATGGTTGCCCTCCGGTCATTTGCAGCAGTTGCTATGGAATCCATGGCCCATTCAGCTTGATTTTCCTATTAAACATGCTGATTTTGGATTTTACATAGCTATGTTAAGGTACCGGTTGGTGATATTCCCGCGAGCCTGGGAGCTTTGAAGAGACCAGCCGCAACAAAGATTAATCAATTTGTATGTGTATAAGGATGATATTTCAACAACAACTCCTGTGACCTTAAAAACCACCCAAGAAATGAAGTTGCAGAGCCTCCAATCATCTCCGATCTTGATTTACCATATTGATTTACGCATATTGCAGAGCTTTCCCCAAATCTCTGAGCCCCAGCATTTCTTGCGTTCAGGAACGGAAATCTGGAGAAAGTCCAGAGATTCTGACGAGTCTTAACAACTTGGCCGTCCTTCTCAAAGCAGAAGGCGCCTGGGACCTGGTGGTTTCCATGGAGGCTAGGAAGCTTGGTTTGAAATAGGAACAAACTCTCAGAGTTCAAAGTCTGTAAAAATATATACCTCTATATATATATACACATACATATATATATATATATACATATATATATACATATATACACACATATATATATATACATATATATATATATAAATACATATATATATAAATGCATATATATATATATGATATGACATAAAATGTAGATAACAACTATATATATATATAAATGTTTTTGGGTCAACACTGAACACTGAAAAGTAGGCAAACCACATAGATGCCAAATTCGGATTGCGTGACTCATTGCCAGTGTCAATCACGGCTTTTCAAGCAGCAACTACAGGATATGCATAGAAGGTTCCATATTGCTAGAACTTAGATTTTCTTTCATGTTTTCAGAATGTTAAACATGCTTACCCTCTGGCAATCAATCACGGCTGGAAAATTCCCCCGGTGATGATTTTCCCACTTAAACCTCCATTATTGCTGGGAATTTCCCAGCTTGCCACGTTGGCACTGGAAGTTTCATATGTTACCCATATTCCATTCATAATCACATATCCCCGTTTGCGGATTCACCACTATTATACACTCCATTATTTATCCCTATGATATTCTCCTTATACCACCATTTATGTGAGTTAAGGTGCCAGAAGTCATATCCAAGTATTATCAATGACTATATTATACCTGATTTAATATCCCTATATAGAATTACTAATATCAAGGATAAGTAGCCGGATAAGTATTAGAATAATCCATTCTTATATTATTATATTCCCATTATCGCAATATACATTTATCATTATATCACAATCACATTGAACCCTTATCAGTATCTCATATACCCATTATTATTCCTATGTTTCCCTATTATTTCCCAACATTTTTGTTACCATCTGGCCAACTAACATAACTATGGAAAATCACCATGTTTAATGGGTAAATCAACTATTTCGACTGGGCCATTTTCAATAGCTATGTTAGTTTACCAGAGGGTATATATAACTGGTTGGTGGTTTCAACCCCTCTGAAAAAATATGAAAATCAGTTGGGATGATTATTCCTAATATATGGAACAATGGCTCAAATCAACCTCACCCAGACCTCCGTTCCTCCAGCTTCGGTCAAGGCCAATGGCCCGAGGCCGAAGAGCTCTACCGCCAGGCGCTGCAGGGGCGCAGGCGCCTCTTGGGAACCTCGGGCAGGTGGCAGCTGGGGTGCCAGTTTCGTTTTAAGATTTTTAAGGTGATGGAGAAGGAACATACTGGGACAAAGATTGACAAAATCACATGGTAAGATATGGATATATACATATATTAATGTCAATGATCATATATCATAGAATAATTTTGTGAGAGGGAACATCTCATGAAGGGACGCTTTCCCATGAAATGGTAGGATACTGGAGTATATGGGAGAGACAAGGCAATAATAGGGAAGTTGCTCAGAAAAAAATGAATTGTTGGGGGGACTGTGTGAGGAAAAATGATGGTGGGCCAAATAATCATTAAGGGCTGCCGCCCCTGCCGCGACCCCGGGCAATTGGTTTTTCGTTCGAAGCGGGCAATGGAAAATACGTTCAGACCTCGAGTTAAGCGGTTCTTCTGTCGCCTGTTCCACACTGAACATTCTCCAGGTGCAATGGCAGCGCTCTGGGAAGAGCCAGATTATCACGTAATGGAACCCGCATTAATATGCACAGCCACCTAAGACTTAAACTGGTTTGGGGATGTTTGCACTGGCAAAGTGGACAGATAGAGCCATTGGTCCACATGTGGAATGCAGCGTCCAAGCCAACAGTGAAGGTTTCACCACGCCGGGCCAGGGCCAGTTGTCACTGTCTAACGTCGCTTTCTGCCAGCAGTAAAACAAGCGTTGTCGAGCCACGCAGGCAGCCCCCCAAGGCTGGCTTCGCCACGCTTAAACAGCATGGCAGTGAAGGTTTCACCGCGCGGGGCAAGGGCCAGCTGTCACTGCCTAACGTCGCTTTCTGCCAGCAGTAAAATAAGAGTTGTCGAGCCACGCAGGCAGCCCCCCAAGGCTGGCTTCGCCACGCTTAAACAACATGGCAGTGAAGGTTTCACCACGCCGGGCCAGGGCCAGTTGTCACTGTCAAACATCGGTTTTAGCCAGCAGTAAAACAAGCGTTGTCGAGCCATGCAGGCGGCCCCCAAAGGCTGGCTTCGCCACGCTTAAACAGCATGGCAGTGAAGGTTTCACCGCGCCGGGCCAGCAGTAAAACAAAAATTGTCAAGCCATGCCGGCAGCCCCCCAAAAGCTGGCTTCGCCATGCTTAAACAGCATGGCAGTGAAGGCACCGCGCGAGGCCGGGCCAGCTGTCACTGCCTACTGTCGCTTTCTGCCAGCAGTAAAATAAGAGTTGTCGAGCCACGCAGGCAGCCCCACAAGGCTGGCTTCGCCACGCTTAAACAGCATGGCAGTGAAGGTTTCAACGCGCCGGGCCAGGGCCAGCTGTCACTGTCTAACATCGGTTTTAGCCAGTCAGCAGTAAAACAAGAGTTGTCGAGCCATGCAGGCAGCCCCCAAAGGTTGCCTTGCCAGGGCCAGCTGTCAGTGTCTAACGTCGCTTTCTGCCCGCCATAAAAGAGGAGTTGTCGAGCCATGCAGGCAGCCCCCCAAGGCTGGCTTCGCCACGCTTAAACAGCATGGCAGTGAAGGTTTCACCGCGCCGGGCCAGCAGTAAAACAAAAGCTGTCGAGCCATGCAATGCCGCCAGCCCCCCAAAAGCTGGCTTCAGGCCCAGCTGTCCGCCAGGGAGGGTTTAAAGGCAAGCTAGTGCCATAACGTTGCTTTCTGAAGCCAGAGCTGCAAAGAAACGTCGAAAACCCGGGATGCTGCATACCTCAGAACTGCCATTAGACACCTTTTCTGTGTTCGGGTTGTGTGCTGTGTGTTAGTTCGGGATCTAAGGGAAGATTCGAAGGCCTTCACTGACGGCGCCCGCATGGCCGCTGCCTCCGGAACGGCACCTTTTCTCGGGCGCGCTGCCCCTGCGGTTGGCTGGGGTCGGCGGATAATGGACATATAAAGATCATGATATATAAAGATGGTTTTTGACGACGATGCAAATGTGGGATAACCGCACTCACCAATAGGGTTTCAATGCATTGGCAAAGATGGGCAGTATCAAGGAAACAAAAACCAACCCTAAACCAATCCGAAATAAACACTAAAACAAACCTAAAGAAACTCGAATGAAATGGACCCTAGTCGCAAAAAAACATCCAACATGAAAAAATTGCGCACCAAAATGTTGCAAATACCATGGCGAATTAGAGGTTCGAACTCCAAAATGTTGCAATAATACCGTTGAAATGTCAGCTTCCAGCTCCAAAATGTAAGGAAAACGGACAGAACAGCAGATCCAGAAAAAGATCCCAAAACGGATAAACAAAAACAATTCCCAAAACAATTCCGGACCCATAACAAAATGTGGTTTTAATTTATGTATTGGTTAGACATGTACACTTTATGAGGTGGACATTCCTTGCTAAATTTCCTGCACAACCTACATACCCTCCCGTAATTTCACATAGTTATGGGAAAATCGCCATTGTTTTTGATGATTTACCTCTTGAAATTGGTGATTTTCCAGTTTGCTATGCCACAAATTACCAGAGGGTGGGTCAGTTAGCCACTGAAACCCAGGAAATCTGCATCCAGACACCCTGACGTCCCTCGGCCGGAAGCGAGGTTGAGACAAATTGAAAGTCCAGAGGTCCACGAAGTCTCGTTAAATTTCCAATACTATCAATCACTATCCCATCAAATCCCATCAAATCCCGCTACATATTCACATATTCAATGTGGATTTGACGCATTTTACCTCTGTGAAACCTCGTTTTGGATCCTAGAATGGAACCTTGTCTTCCCTAGATCTGCAAGGTAATGTTTTGGCGAAAATTGAAGATTTGATCGACAAGAACATTATGAATTACGAATATGTCTCCCTTGATCTACCCAAGAGTAAATCATAACATATCATAACCAAGAAGGGATGGGAAGTAGAGTTTAAGAATGTTCAAGATCAAAGGAACTATTTTGGACATGATTCTCAGATGTTATAAGAAAGGAATGTTAAAGTAGAGTCTTTTCTCAAGTTTGAGGAAGTCTGAAAGGACATTTTCAGTCAGTGACAGCCCACTTCCTGAGGAGCATCAACAACCTGGCCACCCTCCTGTCCGGCACTGGCCGCAGTGAAGAGGCCGAAGGGCTCTATCAGGAGGTGCCGCGGAGGGAGGATGAGATGGTTTGATACGGTGAGTGCCTTGGATGGCTGGGATTTGCTGAAAATAATGTGAGTTTTATGTTTTTTTTTTTAATTCCTTTCCATTCTTGTCCTATATATTATATATTGAAACTGCCGGTGTCCTAAAGATTTTCCCGGCCAAATTCTGAAACCAATCCCATCCCACTGAGTGTGTTGTTATCCCAGAATTTTAGCCCAGTTTAGCTCTTCAGAGCGTGCAATGACGCTGGAAAGCTCGGGCTCGGGCCCAAAGAGGGCCCAAAATCGATACAGAAGTGATACACGGTGGGCACCCCTGGTTGTAAGATAATTAAGATGTTATAAGATGCTATATAAGTTTGTTTATGGCTCCCCTTTCAGTATAGTTATATCATGTTATACCCCTCTATAAACGAAACCCCACTTTGCACCGGTTCAGGGACGATTCCAAGAGATTCTCCATGCCTTTCGCGCAGGCTCTGGAGGGATGTCGGAAGACGCTGGGTGAAGATGATCTTGAGCCTTGGTGCCGTGGCCGTGGTGCAGGTCAACTCGAGGGGTAAAGTCAGGAAGTTGGTGGTATCTTTGGAAATGATAGATGGGTAGTGATGGGGATAGTTTTTTTGACTATATACTAACCAGCAAAACAAACACTTAGGGAAAAAACAAACGGGGCATCTAAGATTGGGAATGGTGATCTATCTATCTTACCCACCATTGTCATCGTTTTGCCGCTTAGCCATCAAACACATGGGGTCTTAGCTTGGATGCAGGGACCCATGAATCATAAGTGGTTAAACAAATTGGTCATCGAAGGATGTTACTGGCAGGGTCTGGTATGGGTCGAAATTTATCATCCCAAAAGCCGCAGATCCAGTCAATTTTTCGATTTTTTATGACAGTTCTGTGAGTACATACTGGATCATAGATCAATTTACTATATTTACTAGATCTCCATTGTGGTTATGACCTGGCCAAAGCTCCGGGAATTTTCTGGCTTGCGAAGGTTCCCAGCGCCGAACTTAGGACACGCTCTTCAGTGAAGATAATCTTGGCGCCTTGCTGTTTCGCGAAGGCAGACCTCACGGTGGGACTGGTGGTTCAATAGTGGTTTCATAGCGATGCAAGCATAAAGAATAGGGCATAACAAACCAAACATGGGAGTCTCATGGAAGTATTGATGGAATATATATACACATAGTTGATTATAGTTGCAAAATGTAATTATATCATATACGGTAGTTGGGTTGTTGGGTTTAATCAAACGATTTTCATGAGAACTGGTTGAAGCAACTGCATGGGTAGGGATTTGACCATCCAAAATCCGGGTTGAAGCAACAAGTTGTGAATGAGGTTGATTGTAATACATGGGGGTAAACCAGCTAGTGATGGGAATGCGACGGATAGTTTAGCAGCTTAGCATTTTATAATGCGTTCATATGGTTTGCCTTATATAAATGGGAATGAATACTTCCCTTATAGCCAGCTAAAAGCCTTTTTGTTAGAAGGTGTCTAAAATTGGCCATGTGTGGGATATGCCTTGATAGTTTTTTTTTTTTAATCTTGCTATATTAATGGACAAACAAATCAGATGGAGGAGTATCATATCCAATCATATCCCACACGAATAGTTTTTTTTTGCAGGGCACCAAAGCAAAGAATCGCCATGACATAATATTCAAAAGACTTAAAAGACAATCATTGAGAGGGCTGAGAAAAGGAGGTGCGTTTGCAACAGAGGCTTTCAGATGGTTCAGAAGGACTCCTCAGCAAAACAGCCACATGTCTATATACCAGCAATACGGAAACAGAAACAAATCAGCAGAGAAGCAAAGTCCTTGCGAAGCTACAGACAGGGAAAAAGATGGAAAAAACATGTACACCATCCTCTAGCAATTACAATCATGATCACACATTGAGCTAGATAAGCTAGATAAGTCAACCAACTTTTCAGAATCATCTCAGTTCAACAGGTACAATTCTGGAGATCCCAGGTATAACTCAGTTAATGTCAACCATGGTTTATTAATTAGGGGGGTACTCCTCCAATAGTCATATTCTGATACTTAAATGGTACCCCCCCAATTAAACAACCCAGTGGTTTATTAATCCAGGGTCGACATTAACCCAAACTCATCCCAAAGGTCGCCCCGGAGATGCGGAACCCTACTTTCGCCGAGCGCAGCAAGGCCTGTCCAAGAAATTAGGACAGCGACCGCGGTCAGCTGCGGTCAGCGGCGCTGGAAGGGAAGGGCTACTGTAGCCGGCTGGTGAGCTGCCTATTGACCTCTGTTCAACCATGGAAATCCCGGCGAAATCGGCAATCAGTTGGATATCAGTTGGATTGTTGGTTGAATCAAAAATCACTTCTTTGCAGAGGCAGCATCCGAAAAAAAAAGAAATGGCCCACAGATCTGCCCAGCAATATCGATGATTAAACGTGACGCAGTCCGAAGACTTTGAGATCATTTTGCCTGCGACCTAGAGTTCTCTGCAGACTTCCGGTGGATAAATAAACACCTGATTCACCTACTTCTAGAGCAACATAGCTTAGGGGGCACCAGTACTGCTGGCCTTCGGATCGTTTTTTTGTTGCTTGGATTTGATGGGTGGGGGTTAGCTATTATGGGTGTTTCGAATAAATTGCTTCAGTTTTTCCCATAATAAAACATCATATGACCATATATAGCACTATATAGAAAAACAACACAAATATGAAAAAACATCTAAACACTATATTTCGAACATTTTGGAGCTATATGTCACATCCCAAAGCCGGAGGTTTTTCCCAACAAATGCCGGGAATCCTATAGGAGCCTTGGACCCTGAAGCGCTGCGGTGCGAGGCGACGCTGACAGGTTTGCCCCAGTAGATCCTGGTAGCTTTTCATGCCAAGATGTGGTAAAATCCATAAATTAAAGTGGAAAACATGGAAGATTGGTCAAATCCAGCAAAATCAATTTTAATGCCAAGATTGGTAAACATCAGTTCATGAACTATTAGAACTATACCATCATACCATATGAACATCAGTCAAAAACTGATTGAACATTGAGAGTAAGATTTGGGTAGACACGTGGTGAAACATTGGTGAATGGGGTGTTTTGTAACGAGTTTTTTGATGGAAATCCAATGCCCAGGAGTAGCAACGGACCTACAAACTCTTTTACTTTTCAGGTCAAGAGTTTCAGGCCATTGCCACCTGGGTAAACAAACTAATCAGTTGGATGTATTGGACAATGTTGGTTCAAAGGTAATAAAGGGGATGAGAAGCAAACAAGTGGGAATTTTAGTAAATTTTACCGACTAAAAACTGGTGATATAAGCGACGCGTGCCTGTGTAAATGAACTGATTCGATGGATTTCGATGGAGAATAGTTGATCCCTGTTGATCAGAGTGAAAATCAACCTGTTTAAGCTATTCATATTCATTGTATATTCATATTCATTGATATATCACCAGCATATTCATATTCATATTCATTGTACAACAGTCATCTCAAAATACATCGCTATTTTCTGGGTCAACCCTGGCTTGGTCCTTTAGTACATGGGGATACATTGGGCTCAACGACAAAAGAACACAGCTTTCGAAAGGCATGTCTAAGATTGGGAAATGTACTTTAATTGGACTCCAGTTTTTTCCATACGAGTCATATTGTTTGACCGCCACATTTATTGTGTTTGTCTATATATATATAATATTATTTGATTAGTTGCAACCATATAAATATTCATAAATGCCATAAATCGACCTGATTTTCAAGTTGGTGCTATATGATCGTTATATATATATACACATACACATCCATAACATTACATAACACAACATAATACAACATAACATAACATCACATTACTGCACATTACAGTACAATACATGTGCAGAACACCATACCTACAGTACATAGCAAATACCTTTAATGTGGGTAAAACAATGCCATAAACCATCCCCCAGTCATCACCATTTTTAGAGGTGGTATATATAAACCATTCCCAGTCATGGGTGGTTTATGGCATTGTTTTTCCCACGTTAAAACCCAATTATATCCCATTAATTGGTCCACTATCCCCATTATATCCAATGATACTCCCATTTATTATTTGTTGGTTGTTGGTTGAATCCCATTAAAATCCCATTAAATCCCATTAACATATCCCACTGATGGTTAAATCCCATTATATCCCATTATAATCCCAATGATGTTCAATGGGGATTTAAATGATCCCATTGATGGTTAGATCCCATTATTATACCATTAAATCCCATTAAAATATCCCATTGATAGTAAAATCCCATTATAATCCCAATGATGGTCAATGGGGATTTAAATAATACCATTGATGGTTAAATACCATTATTAAATATTATTATACCATTAAAACCCCATTAACATATGATAGGTTATAATTTCCATAGGTCGAATCATTACATAAATCGCATTAAAATCACATAAAATCCAATTATATAACATATCAGCCATATGTAATATCCAATACCTTTACATACCTTTACATCCATCATTCCAGGACAACCTTGCGGTGACTCTCATGGCACTTGAGCGCTTGGACGAAGCCGAGCCGCTTTTGCGCAATGCGGTGGAAGGTGGCTGGAGACGGCGGTGGCCGTGAGCAACGGTGGATTTTATGGTTTTTCATGGGAGTTTATGGTTGTTAAATTGCAAATTTACGAAGTACATGAGATTTCATGGCCATGTGAGGAATTCATGGGATTTCATGATGTTATTGTGGTGATTTAATGGGATGTCATGGTGATTTAATATGTTTAAAGGGACTTAATGATCGTTTTTGGTGGTTTATATAATGGATTTGTTTACAAACCAAATTAATTAATATGATAGTTGAGTTTGTTTGACATTGACAAAACACATTTGGTTTAATGATATATATATATCATTCGATATTTCCAGGGATATTTCATGGGATACATAGCTATGACCAACTTGATACTGTACGGTAAATGGATTTATCTCAAAATGTGGTATAGCCCCAATTCATGGCCATTGCAAATGGGAACATTATCATCAATACGATGCTGTAATCATTAAGTTTGCGGGTTCCCTATTTCCAGACTTTCCCAAATGTACTTGCAAGATCCGTATATCTGAAATAAGTAGAAAAGAGATGAACATATTGGATGCTTCCATTTTTTTTTTGAGGTTACACATTTTTTGGATCCATGTGAATCGGACACTACTGACGGAAATTCTGGATGAGCAATGCTCTGTGTTCACTGCGTCGGTTTATGGGATTGATTTTCCATGATTTTCCCATGAAGGCCTCCATTGAGTTCGAGGATTCCCCAATTGCCGCGTTTGATTGCCCGAGGGTAATTACATTTGATTCCCATCAATTGGTTAGATATCCCTGATAATTGTTGTGATATTTCTGCAATGCTAAGCATTGGCGTGCAAGTTAATCAGCTATTTATAGAATTCCACACATGTAGCAGATGGTAAATGTGCATCCCTGAACAATTAACCTGAACTGATAAATTAGGGGAGTTACCCTTTGGCAATTTTGATAGCTATGGAAAATCACCATTGTGATAGGTAATCCATCGAACCAAATAAGGCACTTCCCAGAGCAAACTGTTAAATTAGCGGGGGGGTAAAAAAAAAGTGATCATTTTTTATTGACATCGACCCTTGCAATTTGATGGTTGTATATGTTGGGTTCTGCATTTGGCTAATCAACAAAAATGGCGATAGCATCCGAAGAGTGAAGTCTCAAGGGTATTCTGACCACTTTCAAGGTGAAACAGATTCAGAAATTGGGTGTGTTTCTGTGTTTCTAAGTATATATGGTAGTGATTCCAAAACATTAACTGTTTTGAGCGCCAAATCACGATGTATGCTTCCTGTCAAAAGCTTGGTTGTACACCATCACTTCGTTACTCGAATGGGGTTTTATATGTATATATATATATACATACATACATACATGCATGCATGCATGCATACATACATACATACATAATATATATATATATATATATATTTATACATACATACATGCATGCATGCATGCATACATACATAATATATATATATATATACTATCAGGGTACATCGGTGCATGACCATTTTGTCACATTCTCGTAGCCATGTTTCTGGGGTCGTGAACAGGGGTGAAAAGGAGGTACCAGGCAAGCACAAAGAGAACACAGGATCATCTTGAGGACTGCATGCAGTTTGAGTGGAGCAAGCCTGTTTTTCCCCCGCCTTGAGTGCCATGTCCGCTGCTGATGCAAACGCCGCGGCAGCTGCAGCCCCACCGGCCGCGGCTGATAGGGTTGCTGTGCTGAAGGAAGAGCGCAAAAATTTGAAACGCCAGTTAGCAGCAGCCACCAAAGAACTACAGAACCAGGAGAGTGCATGTAAATGCATGGATACGGTGTCTTTTCGTGAGTGCAGGTGGGACATGTGAACGCTGAACCCATGTTGAAAGACATGTACTCCATAGCCTGCAGGAAAGGAAACGAAGACGTCTTCTACGACAAGCAGGAAAGCTGGATGTGAGTGATTTGACGTGGCTGCTGGCACGTCGCATGCATCCAATGGCAAGCCCGCATGAGTAGAGTCAAGCCGTGCACTATGTGGAAAGCGCCATGCCAAAGACATAGAGCGCTTGGAGTGAGAGCGGCCATGTGAAGGTTCGAAAGCACCATGCCAAAGGCATGGACACTAGGAGGGAAAGCTGGCAACCGCAGACTTGCAAGCGCCATGGTCAAGACATAGAGCGCTTGGAATGAGACCATGTCAAGGCTGAAATCCCAATGCCAAAGGCATAGCGCGGCAGGAGTGAAAGCTGGAAACCGCAGACTTGCAAGCGCCATGTCGAAGACAAAGCGCTTGGAAGACATGCGCGGTCCAGAGACCCCATTTAGAAGACATCCAGGGATACAACGCTAGATAGACAAGATATCTCCCCAAGAATCTTCCCACAAAACATCACCTCCCCAAGAATCTTCCCACACCCCACCTCCAAAACATCACCTGACCCCCCCTGGTATATTATTATAATTCCCAAACGGGGTATGCGGTCCGCTCCTATAAATTCACAGGTAAAGTGGTCCCGCCGACGGCGGGACCGGTCCCGCCTGCAACCTGGAATCGTGGGAATTCCCACATTTTGCGGTCCCGCCGCGGTCCCGCTGCGGTCCCGCCTATAGTAATTGCGTACTGTCGCGCGCAGCAGCAACAGCAGCTTTAAGACATTACCCCCATGCACATCCTTCCCATTCCATCATTTGCAGCGGCCATGTTCCCACATCACATCTACCTCTTTTCCACCCCTTCTTCCAGCTTCCATTCCTTTTTTTTGCAGTGCTGTCGCAGCATGGCGTCTGTGGATCGCACGTGTGCGAAGCGGCAGCCGGAGAGAACTGCAGTCACGTCGGGTGAAAACATGGGCCGTGAGCGGTTTTGTTTCTGGGGCAGACCGTCTCTGTAGATATTGCTACTCAGACACGTGCCTCTACCAGTCACATTTCTCTAGCGGAAATCATCAGCAGCATTCCTGGGTGTCAACGGTCGACACGCTTTTTCCAGACCTGTGGGCCATATGCACGTCCAGTTGTTTGTGACAATGGAATCCTAGCAGACTATCTGCTCCATGTGCTTTTTTCATGCCCAAGCCTGTGACCTGCATTCTGCTTTAAGGACGTGGTGGTGAGTTCCTTGCTGTTTCTAGTGTCAAGCCCTCTCCAAAGGAAATGGGCCACCTGACAGCAAAGCGGGGGGTCGCAAGCAACTTACGTAGCACATCGCATTGGAGCCTTGCACCCAAGACATGCCATGCAGACAGGATGTTTCCGCATTGCACTTGGGCCGCGGCCGAGCCATGAGATCCTCCACGACACGGAAGCGTGCTGCGTGCGGTTCGTTGCGGGAACTGCTGCAAGCCAACCAGCTCGAGGTGCCGAAATTTCGGGGTGAATTGTCTCGCGCCGACTTTGCAGCGCAACGACAGCGCTTGGAGAACTGCACCTTGTCTCCGAGTGACACTCAGAAGCTGCGAGACATCATTGACCTCTATGAGGTGCCTCACCTGTTTGTCGGGTGCTAAAGACTGCGACCCGTTGTTCGGGTCACTTTTCACATTTCCCACCCTGCTGCGACTTGCTCAGCCGTCCTGGTTGGTGCTACCATTCGCTGGGTTTGCACGGCCTTCTGGTTCACACTGTTTCTAATCAGCTTTGCAGGGCGTTGCAGCAGCAGACGAAGCTGGTGCAGCAGCATCGACCCAAGAGGATGTGGATATGGCAGCAGCCCCAGGACCAGTTCAGACCGCAAGTAGTTGCCATTCTGTCCCTGCATCCGGGACGGTGCTTTCCGGAGGGTAAGAGACCTAGAGCAGTGGATGGACATGACATGCATCAGTGACAGTAGGCAAGCCTCAGCCTTGCATGCAGATGGGAGAGACTGAACTAGAAGGGGTATAGTCATGAGTCCTAGTCGCAGCCACTTCATCGGTGCACATTTTTCACAGGTGATGCCCGCCCTTTTCGTCTTCGAGCACGAGCAGTGTTGGTAACCTACAATTCCTTGCAGCTGCAGCTGGCGGATTTCGATGAGTTCCTTACTTGGCTTGCAACGTGTGAGTGGTCGGCAAATGGAGTGCCACGATGGAATCAAGTTTGCGTTCGGAGGATGCTGGCCGTCTACATATTCATTGCTTCCTGGAATTCGCCCGCCCCGTCGACTGGCAATCATGCACGGCGCTCCGTTCCAAGGGCATTCAGCCCAATCTTTCCCCATGTCGGGCACGGGGCGCACGCTGGCGAGATGCGGCAGACCAAGGACATTTTTACGTTTGGGCTGCAAAGGTGCATCTCCGTTGGGTTACCTTGTAACGACATTCTATCTCATGTTGAAAGTTGCAGTTCATGTAGGCCACCTTTGTCACTAATCCGATCGTGTGGCAGCAGCATGAAGTAGCTTCTAGTTGATCATCAGTAGACCTGGCAGCTTTGCAGCAGATCGTGTTTGCAGTCAAACATTTTGTAGGCCACCTTGGTCTGGGCACCCACGAGCCTGATTTGGATGAACTGAACTCATTGGACCGCTATCTACGTGGTTGGTCTTGCATAGGCAATCCTTCTTCTTTGTACGCATTGATTCAAGATTTATCAATATCGATATATCGAAATATATCTCTGCATATAAACATATATATGTGGTGATCCATCTGAAGGTCCTGATAACGAGTTTCAATTGCAAACACAGTTCATTTGTGCTGGGACCCCGCGCGAAAGTTTGTTTGTGAAACAGAAACTGTTTGCTTCGCGAAAGTGTCGCGAACGGTGGCTAGAATGCATCATCCTCATTGTCTACAGTACCGCTTGTTAAGGGCTACCACCGCCTCCCTGCTGTCGGGGGTCCGGCAGGAGACTGGACCGCACATTGGCTTTTCCCTTCATAGGTAGCAGCCAGCTTCCGAAGGTCACGCTTCGCCAGAGCCAAATACCATGGTGGCCAAGCACATCCTTGCACCTGCCGCTGGTCCTGCCTAACGTTGCTTTCTGAAGTCTCAAGAAACAACCGCGAAATGCAGCAGCAAAGCTTCGAACAGGGACACTTTGCAAGAGCCAAACACCAAGGCACCTGGTGTTTGCTTTTCCTTTGCCGCCCCCCCGTGCTCCTGGCTGTGGTCTGCGGAGACAAGTCCTTGCACGACAGTTGCACGCAAGTGCTTTCTTTTTCCTCCGCGCATGCAAGTGGCCCACCCAGCGGATCCCCCGTCACTGCGGATCCTCCGTCGGCGCACGCAAGTGCTGCAAAAGACTAGGTAAAGTTAAAGGGCATTTTGAAGGGCGTGGCCCCGTAAGCCTTGCTAAAAAAGTTCCTCAGCAGCAAGAACCTGTTCGCGAAGGGGATTCCGTGATGCTAGCACAATGTTTGCAAGGCTATGAAGCACTTTTCCGTGCTAATTTGGTGTGATCTGGCCTGTGCCGATTGAATCTTCATAAGCGGAGTTATTGCTCAACATGGGTTGCGCGAAAGATACACATGCAGTTCGCGAAGGATGCGCGAAAGAAACTTTTTGCTTCGCGATAAATGGCCGTTTGCCGAGACAGGAATTGACAGCAAGCGGCATATGTAGATTGTTTCGTCGCCAGCATCACATCTAATCTAATTGTCTGGACCCACCACCAGATCATTTCCTCGGATGACATGCCTTGAGTGCTGGGTGGAATTCACCCGGGCGATCTGTGCAGGTAGGAACCCATTTCGTTGCCACCAGCTCCTACGAGGCGTTCAAGGACTACACGGTGCAGGGCAGATGGCTGGATGCGCTGTGGAGTGGGCACAAGCTTTCTCATCAGCAGTACCTGCAGTACGCGTGCCTGGGTTAAGCAGCATTGTTTTAATTCCGGAGATACATCAGGGTCCACATTTATTGGACGCTCCATGGCTGCATGGCGATCAGCATATGTAGATATATAGAGACATTTTTCGAGAGATTTAGATACACACGCACACACACACATATATATATCTCTTCGAGACAGATCTATACAAAGATATGTCTTTCTATATCTATC